>JAWQRJ010004794.1:0-10757 GCA_033557515.1 Diorygopyx duplodentatus
ATGATTTAACAACACAATAATAGTAGGAAAAAGAAAAACTGCAGGACACGAAACAGTTGAAGAAATATAAGCATTAATACTATAAAAATAAATAACAGGTGAGTTTATAATATTAAAAACGAACTTATAACAAAGACGATTAACAAAGACGATTGATTATACAAATAAAAACAAAAATAAATGTAGAATAATAAATAAAACGATAAATATTACAGATACAGAAGGGAGTAATAGACAGAGTTAAAAAACTCAGAAGAGTACAATCCTTTAATTTAATTATATATTCATTTATTTATCTATTATACAGGTGTCCCAAATTCGATGCTCACCATTGGTATGTTCGAAACGGTAAGACCTACAGACTCGGTTCAATGGAACAATATGGGGATGTTTATCTAAGCTGTTCAGACCTTCTTTTGTTTTTCCAAAAAATGCATCGCCTACTAGATATTCTGAAAAAAACTGAAAATTGTCATTTTCTTCAAATGTGAATATTTTCCATACTATTTATCGTAACAAAAAATTTTGAGGGAAAAAGTTGTAGATATCAAAACATTCTGTAGGATAGATTATAAAAATATTTTTACCTTGGACCAGTTTCGAGATGTGACCCAAAGTTGTATTTTTTTAAATGGAAACCATAGTTGATTTTGACATTATTAAATTACTTGATTTTTTCAAATGGTTAGAAGCAAACGGCCGCCATATTGAACATCTTTTGTAGGAAAATGTTGGTTTATTGTTTTCGTGTTTATTTTTACCATGTTTATTGTTACCATGTTTATTGTTACTACGTTTATTGTTACCATGTTTATTGCTTCCATGTTCATTGTTACTATGTTTATTGCTTCCATGTTGCCTTTTTTTAAAATTTATTGACGTACTAAATTTGAGCAGAACTGTTTTTTCAGAAAATCTTTTTTCTTTATATCTACTAAAGCCCAAAAGATAATAAATACCAGATATGCAGTCTTTTGTTTTGAAAACAAAACATAGTTCTTAATCGCGGAACTTAACTACGAAAGATAAATACCCTCGAACCTTATATCGTTGGAAAGAGAAAGAATCAAGTAATTTAATAATGTCAAAATCAACTATGGTTTCCATTTAAAAAATACAACTTTGGGTCATATCTCGAAACTTTTTCAAGGTAAAAACTATTTTTATAATCTATCCTGCAGAATGTTTTGATATCTACAACTTTTTCCCTCGAAATTTTTTGATACGATAAATAATATGGAAAATATTCACATATGAAGAAAATGACAATTTTTAGTTTTTTTCAGAATATCTAGTAGGCGATGCATTTTTTTGGAAAAACAAAAGAAGGTCTGAACAGTTCAAACACCCCCATGTTGTTCCATTTAACCGAGTCTGTAGCTCTTACCGTTTCCAAGAGATTACCGTTAGCTCTTACCGTTTCAATGTTACCTTAAGGTCATTAACATTGCGCAAAAAAAACGTTTCTCAACATTTGTGTAATAATAATAGCAATTGAAGTATTAGACATGCCATTACGTATGTCTTTCAGGCATTTTGTTGTAATTGTTACCACAGATGAAAGATACGTACTGTTACATAGATGGGAAACTCTGTATTATTCGTCGAAGATTTTTGGTTGCTAGCGTCACATTATGTTCACATTCTATTATTCAAGGATTCGTTTTCGAGGAGATTACGAGTTGAGTTTAACACAGTAAACTCAAAAATACCTTAAAAAAATAATTTAAGCTTTATTTGAAATGTTAACTAAAAAAATGAAAATATGCCAAAAGTTTTATTGTTTCCGAAATACAGGTGTTAAAGCAAACCATTCTTTTCCTAAACAGTTAGTGTTTACAACAAAATAGTAATGCAGTAATGAAAAGAACACGCGAATAGTTTTTAGACGAAAGTAGCTATTAAGCTCTCTTACCGAAGAGGTATAAAGAAAAGCATTGCATTCGGTCCAAAATTGTGATGGTGAGATTTTGACATATCTGAACAAATTATGGTATTCCAAAACTTTCTTAGCGAGATTTAGTAACGCCACGTCGTCCGATATGTAGGCGAGAGACCAGAAGGCCAACAGCACCAGCCTATGTCTCCTAGTGGGCTCGGAAGGAAGTAGAAACTTGCGTTCTTTGCTTATAACTACTAACCAGAACGGATATACCGTTATTGTGAAAATTAAGTTAACTATCTGAAAGTTTGGGTTTTGTTAATAAGTAACGGTTAATTCTTAGTACATTTGACTTACCATACAACCGTAAATTTTTATTATTTTTATTGCATTTTTTAAGTTTACAGTTGAGGACGGTGATACACATATGACGCGCATATAGGGTTTAGATCTCACGATATGGTTCAGCGACACCTCTGTGCCGTACTTCTGGCATATGCATAACTGTATCGCGCCGGCACCGAATAGGAACCCCACTGCGATAGTTCAAAATGCATTTTGAATCTGAAATATCGATTTGAATAAAGAAACCGATGCTTTCACCGGAAATGAAATATTTTATGATTGATGCTTTTATCCTTCATTGAAAGATTTCACGTATTCAGCTCGTATTTGTGAAGATATTCCTCTAAAAGGTTTCAAACGCCTTCATTTTTTGCAAAATCGTGTTTCGTAATTTTTCATTTATAACAGAATAATGCTTTACATATCAATACTGCCTTACAGTGCACAAATATTTAGAATCTGATAATATAATTCTACTTAATGGTATCTAAAACCCTTATACACCCTTATTTACAAATTTACCCTACGTTACATGCAGTGCAAAGCGCGTTCCAGTTGATCTTGAGTTATGTTGCTTATCTTGCTTTATTGCTGCTTCCGGCTGAAGTGTACGGGACCTGTTGTCGAAAATTGTTTGTTCTTTAAATTTGTCCGCACAATCCTACAAAGGAATCACTGTGTAAGGAATTTTATACGTAATTATACTATGGATTTTGTTTAGTCCGCAGTTGAATACTGCTCGCAACATTTTTCATTAAAGCTTTCGTTCTGTGTGTTGATTTAGAAAATATAGTGTTTTTCTTCATGTCTGTTAGTAGGTTTTCCAAATGCTCGAAAGGAATAGTCCAGGGCTGTTAGATCAATTTTCAAGGAACAAGGAACAAGCTTTAGTTCTCATTTTATGTATAATACAAACCGATTGTTCCAAGAATTTTATATAAACACAGTATCAATTGTATCCATCATTTGGAGTAGTCCTTATGCTGCTGAGAATTTTATAGTCAACGCTGTTGGCGACAGGAAAGGCTTCGAAGAACTGTTATAATTCCTGTCTGGATCCTAGATATTACTATGAAAGTGTGCACTAAGATTAATACATCCTATTACTACTGGTATTATTTATAACCAGACCCTTCTTGGTTCGCCATATTACAGTGCCTCTGGGTCCTCATACCCTCAGTATAATTTTTGATAATCTCTAATTTCATTTTTACTTTCTCTCATAAGGAGATAAATAAAAAAATATCGAAGTTAACCCATTTTTCGACCATACAGACCAGAATACCCCCTTAGTAGTATTACTCTCCTTTAATACTTACTTCTTATGTCTCGGATTTTCAACGTTCGGTTCAAATGCGTCCGATCGCTCAAAACCGTATTTAAAGCGCTCTTCTTCAACGCCTCATCTCCCAGCTCCGTATGGTTCGCCGACAGCATGGCTGACTCTCCATTCTCCCCTAACAACGGCACGATATCCCTCTCGAGCTCTCTAAGGTCAGGCGTAACATCACTCCTTATTACTTCGTTATTTGCCAGCTTCGCTAACCTCCTCAAATATAACATGTTCAAGGCGACGCACATCAGAACGTAGAAAACCCTGTAATAGATATTTCTCACACGTACGACACCAACAATTTCACCTTTTCAATCGAGACAGTCAGCTTTTAGAAAATGGTTCCCTGCTAATGTTTTTAACGATTACGTACGCAGTTTGGCGATTTTCGCTCCTAAAACTTTTAACCGTCACTAAACCGATTGCATAAACTTCGGTTTACGTGACGGTTCTGGCTTTGAGCAACATCTGAAGACAATTTGTTTTGGTTTTTGGACATCAATGTTATTGACACGTTTAAAAATCAAGGTGTATTTCTGTTTGAGCATAGAATTTGGTACACCCTGTATACTTCTTGTCTTTCCGGTAACGATCAAGTCGGTGAAGAAACTCTCCGTTACCAGTTGGGTGTGAATATGCCGTCTGCAATGAACGGCGAAACGTCAACGGACAGTTTCTTCACCGACGCGGCCATCATCGGAAAGTAAAGAAGTATGAACAAAGGCCGCGGAAGACTACAACATCGTTTAAAATACTATATTTATTACTACTATGAGTTCCTTAAATCAATAAAATCTTATTAATTATTCACATACCTGCGGTGAGTTTTTTTTAGTAATTCAATTCAATTACAAGTAATACCACCTAAAGAATTTAAAACAAACAAAGAAGATCTACATCTACAAAATAGATGATTTTCTGAACAACTCATCTGAAAAATGCATTTTTTTCTACGCAATTTTTTTTATTGATGAATCTGGAATGACGGATATCCGTGGACATAACCTTATATAAATATGCAGATTACCATTTCGGACCGTCAACTCGGATCTCGGGATTGAATTTAGTGAACACTGGGTTTCGTTTGTTCAACCTGTACTCATACATTTGTTTATTGCTTACACCGCGAACACACTAACCGATGATTACGCACTAATTCGTTTGCTAAAGGTGTATGTTTCAACAATTACGTAATCTAACGGAAACCGGACAATTAGAATTCAATTAGAATTCATCCTCAAGGCCTTCTTATAAAACGCCTCCTACATATTAAGGACCTGCAGCTGGCCCTTCTCGAGTATCTTAATGAAATCATTGATTATCCCTTGCTTGTACTATTCGACGTAAAAAAGCCAGGAATCGATAAGATAAATCTCTTAAGACAAATCTCTCTGGACAATCAGTCGATGGTCCAGAGATTATTCCCTAGTGAAATTTAATGTTGTGAAATTTATAGAAAAAACATGCAATATTCGGCCTGCTTGTCATCCTGGCAGAATTTACTTAGGGAACAAAAGGATACCCTACGGACAAAACGGGTAAACACGAGGAACCAAGCGTTCATAGGCATACGGAGACAATATATTAAAATTAACAATACAATTTTGTATATTCTTTATTCATGGGATTATTTATATAAAAGTTATTCGCATTTATATTAGAGTTTTAATTATATTCAAGTAAATTAAAGTCAGATTTTGTGTCGGCGTCGACCGCTCTCAAGGAAATAACCACCGGTTCCACAGTCTGATCCGCTAAAAAATCAAGTGTCCACTTTCTTTTCTCTTCCTTAATGACCGACGCATTTTCGCCACTTATCAGGAGTAATTCCTTGTAAGGAACATAAACATAGTTTCCGAACCTCGTCCAACTTGAATGTTGTTTTTTCGAGCTCTGTCACCCTTGATCTGAACCCAAACTAATTTTATAGGATTAAGTTCGCAATGGTAAAGAGGCGAAGTAAACGAAGTACTGTAATGACCCCATTTTCTGCCATTTGATCAACAACTTAATATGCTTCTTAACATGCAAGTTCACTATTGCCAACAGTTCTCTCTTCACCATATCACTATCAAATTGTATACTTTTCGAAGATAAACATTGTATGATCTCCTCTCTTTCCCAGGCATTCGTGAGCAAACTTTAACTTGTTCGAGAATGATAAGAGAAGCATTATCCATTACAGAACCCTGCGGTATAAAATCTAGCATCTGCTCGAAATACTCTTCATTACTTGTGTGTAATTAGTAAAATATTTAAGTAAAATAATCGCTTTCCTTCGTTGTGGTATTTTCGAATACTACGTAAATACGAAGGCCGCAACTTTAATAGTGGTAGCATTGCTTTTGAGACGCCACACAACGGAACCCAGGGATGCCGCCTACACCACACGTAAGTCACATACCTACCTTACCTCAGCGCGCAGGCGCCGTCCTTACCAACGCCACACGCCAGTGTTATCAAGGTCTTCAGGAGGGGTGCGTAAATTCCGCATTACTCTACCGAACAAACTGCAAACTGTCTGCGTTATTCGATATGTATCGGAACCAAACGATTCACGAGTTATTCGTACAGATAGGATTGCGTACACGACTGTCCTCCATGTTCTCAGACAACGTTTGGAGATGCGAAAAATACCGTCACGTTGGGTTCCGCACGTGCTGACAAATGCAGAAATAACATCGATACGACGCAGCGCGCGCCTATTTGGAGAGATATGAACGCGAAGGAAACGCTTTCCTACACCGCATCATTACGTTGGATGAGACATGGGCGAAGTCGTATGAGCCAAAAATGAAACGCCAATCAAATGAATGACGTCATTACGGGTCCCCACGGAAATCACTCGTTCGACAGACTCCCAGCAACGTGAAAGCTATGGTGTTCTTGTGTACGACTGTGATGGTGTTATCCTCACGCATACGGTACCTCCACTGCAGGCCGTCAATGCGCAGTATTACTGTTCGTTTCTGGAAAACAATCTACGACCACCGTTGAGGAAGAAGCGGCGACACTTTCTGCAGAACCCACCCATCGTCTTGTATGATAATGCTCGGGAGCATGTAGCGCAAGCTGTGGCTGATGTGTTTGCTCGCTGTGGCTGGGAATCGCTCTACCATCCACCATATTCCCAGGACTGAAGTCCATGTGACTTTGATCCTTTATCCCCAAGATAAAGGAACCGCTTCGTGGCATTCGCTTCCATATAATTCTAGGGATTCTGCAGGCTGTAGACCGATCCATTCAACGGATCAGCAGAGCAGGCGCTGCCAACGGCATCTTGCGGTTGTAATCTCCTTTTGTAAGTAAAAGGACTGAACTTTTTTTCTGATCGATTTCTTTTGGTCGTCCTCGATTTCAATTTTCTTTCTACCCAAATATGGCTGAGGATTACTATCAACCACGCCGATTTCGTTTCCATCAAAAGTCCATACGCGGTTCTATTGAAAAATCCAATCATGGTAGAGCACAGTTAAACCACTCCATCAATACTGCATGACGGTTGCTGATGTCGAAGAGCATTGTGAACGTTTAATATGATGATTTTTTCATTCGCTGAGAAGGCAGATCTTTTTAAACGTTTCATTGATGAAAATCCCCCCACAACTCTTCGCTATTTGTTTTAATATCTCCAAAACTGTAAGACACATCAGAAAAAAGTTAAATATTTAACTGTTTTAGTAGTACGAAAGGCTAGCGACAATAGTTTTCTTCTGACAATTATTGTTTACCAGCAACAACCCCCACCCCCATGTTTATTTCAAATTTGAAAATTTTTATGTGCTAAAAAAATACAAGAAGTTATGCAAAATTCATCCATATACAAGGTGGCCCAAAAGTCGCTACCCATACAATAATACATATTCTTAAACAATTATATTATAGTCTGGTTTGTGATTCGAAATTACCGCCTTAGATAATTATAGTTACAAACAATATGGGTAGTGACTTTTGGGCCACCTGTATATTAAACATGCCAGAAAATAACAATTTATACAAAAAAGCACCGAATTGAAACAAAAGCCAAAAGGTTAGGATTTACATGAACAGTACCGTATGTGTATTGTTCCTGCTCTACCACCTAAACTTTTATCAAAACTAAAATTGACGGTTAAAGAAAGGAATACGGAATTCTAATACTTAACCACTAGTTCTGCAATGTACAATGATAATTAAAACAATATTACTAGACAATTACAATACCAGTGAACTGTATTTGAAAAACAGATCAAAGACCGGATTAAATAACGAAAATACTTATTGTTACTTATGTGAAAAAAGTCGCCTTATTGTCGCATTTCCAAATGTAACAACCTGTATATATATATATATATATATATATATATATATATAATATTTTATCTACCATATAAACAGGAAAGTTATTTTCAATAAAAAAATTAATGATATTTGATTTGTGAAACTCAGTGTTGCAGATCTTCAAAAATCTATTTTTCATTCCTTTTACAGTATTAATTTTATGCTGAACCTTACTGAAAATGTGGGTTTTGTATACCAGCCTATTATTATAGCGTTATCATCAGATCTTATTACTCTTGTATTTAAAAATTCTCGTCTTTCTCCATCTGTGTCGTAAATTAATCACATCCAATTGACAACGTTGAAGATATGAAACGTTTTATATAAATAAAATTTTCTTCGAAATTTTAAAAACAATAAATGACAAAAAATCAAAGAAATCAATCGCCTACAATGTGACACACTCAAAAGTGAAAAATATACTATATATTTTGTAAATATGCCGAATTAAAAAATTCACTAAAAAGTAAAAATAAACTAGTTGTTACAAACAATGTGTACACTATAAACGCTATATTTCTTCTCTCACAAAGTCAAATGTTAGTTTTCAAATTTAATGTTTGCAACAACTGGTTTATTTTTTACTTTTTAGTTTAGCATTTTTGCAGTTGGCCTTTTTAAAAAGAATTATCAACATTTAATTCTTCAACCTCATAGGTATAATCACTTTATTTCTAAATAAAATAACAGTTCATCACTTGTGAACATTTCTGATTTGATTTTCAACTGTGATTTAAGACCAAAAAATGACCTTCATGAAGAAGCAGAACTTCTTCATGAAGGTCATTTTTTGATTACTTCCCTCTGTTTTTAGTTTCTTTTCTAAGATATTAGTAAGCAGTAAGACTGTAGAATCAGTAGCATATATTAATTCTGAATCATCTTCCCTACAATTGTCGTTCAGGAATGAATCAGAAATACACCTATATTTCCATAGTTTAAAAATTCCTTTCAAATCCCATTACAATATAATTAATTGTAAGTTCGTCATTTGAAGTCTAGATGTTGCTGATTGTAAACCTGATGAGTATCTTTTTCACTGTAAATAAAATATTAAAAATTCTGTATTCCAAATACAATTCCTAACGACACTTTTTTATTATATGTTTAGGGTTTTGAAACATTTATATTAATTCTGTAATTTATCGTTAGGTTCAACTAACATTATCAAGCTGCATATTGATTAAACCAATTTTACAATGTCCAATTGGCAGAAATGTGGAGCATTGAAACTCTGTGCACCCACCATTAAAACCCCTATTTCTAAAATCCAATTTCTAATTAGTTAATTAAAGAAAGTTATATACCACCACTCCAGAAAATGCCCTTCATGATGCAGAAAGAATCATTAAAATCGATACAACTGGTGAAAAGTTATCCTCCCTTAAGGATCTCCTCCCTTAAGAGATCCTGGAACAGATATTCTCTCTTGTGTTTATTTATATTCTGTTTATAACAAGTTCTGTTTATTTACATTCTTGGTTATCCATTTTTTAATCAGGTTATGCCTATATACATTTAAACCAAAGCACACAATAAATAATAGGAAGAAACTTTTAGAAGAAATAAAATAAACCTGACAAACGAAATTGGTAAAAAATATAATAGAAGCTCTGTATACAACAGAATTTCTGTAATTTTAATAACAATTTTAAAAGTGCCCGTTCTCCATTATAAATGGAAATCACATCGGGAGCCAGTTTTCCATTATAAATGGAAAACGGTTTCCCAATGGGATCACCACTATGTGGCTTAATGGTGGACATATCTATGGACAAATTATAAAATGATATAATACAAAATAACTATTTACATAACAACAATATCATAAAACGGAAGAGATACGTGGATAATATTATAGTAATATGGAAGGGCAGCGATATACAACAAATAAAAATATTCCATGAAAAAATAAACAAAACACGCCCTAAAACTAAGTTTGCTCTTAGAAGTGGAACAAAATAATGAAATGAACTTCTTCTAGATATAAAATTAATAAAAACTAAAAGCACTATAAACCAGACAATGTTTTTAACACATAATATTTGATACATTGACTTTAAAAGTTGAAACAGAAAGAGAGATACAAATAATATTACACATTGCAGACAACAATAAATTTAAGATAGAAAAAATACAATATAACCAATAATACAACGTTAAACCTAGAACAAAGTAAATCTCAAAATACAGACAAAAAATACAGAACGTTTAACTTTCAGAGAAACATATCCCACAGGTTGCAAAAATTGATGAACAGTTATAACAGCCAACTCTAAAACCAACAATGCGAATAGTTTACTCTATGGAGTGTGTGACTTGCGAAGCAACATATATAGGCGAGATAGGCAGAAAATTAATACAGGTAATTAAAGACCTGCTTGATAATTAAGGTAATTAAAGACCAATTTGATAAAAACGAAAATGCGAAAATACTGCGCACCAAGAACAAAGGATTTATGCTCGAATTGTATGAAGCATACGAGATAGACAAAATCAAAAACACAAGACAAGATATACAATCCTAAAACGAACAAACAAAGCTGACGAAACCGCCTCTATACAAATCAGTAAACAATCCTTATTATTACTTTTCGAAAGCACTGTATAACAAAATACGCAATAGAAAAATAGATAATCT
Organism: Diorygopyx duplodentatus; assembly: GCA_033557515.1. Taxonomy (NCBI): domain Eukaryota; kingdom Metazoa; phylum Arthropoda; class Insecta; order Coleoptera; family Scarabaeidae; genus Diorygopyx; species Diorygopyx duplodentatus. The sequence goes on from JAWQRJ010004794.1 coordinate 10,522, forward strand.
AAGAGAACACGAATCATCATTAACAAAAACTACCCACACAACAACATAAAAATGTCACCACCACGCTACAACATAAATTCTAAAAAGTAGAAATAACTTAGAAAACAATATGATTTAACAACACAATAATAGTAGGAAAAAGAAAAACTGCAGGACACGAAACAGTTGAAGAAATATAAGCATTAATACTATAAAAATAAATAACAGGTGAGTTTATAATATTAAAAACGAACTTA
>JAWQRJ010004795.1:0-10756 GCA_033557515.1 Diorygopyx duplodentatus
GTATCGAAGTTTGGTTACTAGCTTTACTTTATTATAAAGTAACAATTTTAGGGTGCCTCAGTAATTAATCGACGCTTAAATATCACTTCTACGGAGGAATCGGTGCTATGGTATCAAAATTAGGTAAGAAACTATAAATGACATTTTTGTACTCCAAATCAAACCTAAAATTCATTGTATCGTTATGAACTAAACGTTCTCTGAAATTTATCTTATACTAGTAAACAAGCAATTCTTGTATATTGTATGTAAGTAGTTTCTAACTGAGCTATCTTATACACGTTTGAGTTATTATCGAATAAACGTAACAGTGACATTAGTATATGAAGTATATTGCATCACATTAAATTCTGGAGTAAATCTTTTTAAAAACTTGATTTGGTAATTAACAGACTGCACTAATTTGTGTCTACTTTGGGACAGTTGAATTTGGGTAAACTACTCTGGTAAGCACAATTGTGGACACTATGTTCCAGGAATTGCACTTTGAAAGTGAGAAGGTTGGTAATTCTCATCAATACGTTCAATGCCTATAATTAATTAGGCTATTGTTTGAAGTTACCTCCTGATGGGCTATAACGTCAACGTAATTACTAGATCTCTTGTTGGATTAGTTGTTGTCAATATTGCATGAGTTGATAATTAGTTTATTGAATAGGGATAACCATAGTGTAATATAATATCGAACAGTTACTTACTGTGGAAAACATATTATATGGTTAGATTATTTATGTTATTTAAATCATAATACATTTTTAGGTGTGACATTTTGGACAAGATGGAGAGTTTCAACATCACATCACCAAGCAAAGAATAGTGGTTGGGACTGCGTTGATAACGCTAGGGTAGGGCTCAGTAGATGATAGTGCAGTACCAAAAATGATCTTTGGAGGAATAAGTATTGCATGTAAAATATGAATCATATAAAGATATATATATATATATATATATATCTTATACACCCATATATATGTATATATATGGGTGTAATATTATAAGCATACCCTAATGGGGTGCTATAATTATCCTGTATGTAAATGATTAAATTTTATTTTATTCACCCTAACAGTTACTGTTAGCTTTAACTTTAATCAACGTTATATGTTACTATCTTGTAATGACAATTCCTCCAGAGAAGTTGAAATAAACACCATAATACTGACTTATTTTTATAGCAGAGTATCTTTTTTGCCATATATCTTTTTACAGGAAAACTCTAATTTACTCAGTGTATATTAAAAAGATTTTCGAACATTTATGTATGTAGTGTACAGATGTATAGAAGTGTAGGTTTTTGTAGAGGGACATGCGATCTGAAGAGAGAAGGAACACTAAAAAAGTATTTGCATGCTACTATATGCTACATCAGCATCTATGGTTATCTAAAACTCCATTAACAGCAAGAAGACACTTTAACAAATATTTCCTTGTATACAATCTCTTTTGATATAGTGTCTTTGGGTACAGTCATCTCAGTCATCTTCTTTTGAGTACTTACTTCTATTCCTTCCTATTGAAATAGCGACAAAGACAAACAGATAAAGCCGTGCTAAATTTTAACGTTTATTTAATTTAATCATTTCTTTTTAATGAGTAGTCGGCGGAATCGGTTTAATTTATATCTTTTAAATTTCTTATTAAATTTAGTTTAAATCTAATCAGTGCACTGGAAGAAATCTAAAATTGTGCTAAAATGTAGAAGAGATCAGATTTCGTAGAGCAATCTAAAAATCGTAAAAAGAGAGAATCGTGTGAATTGTCTTTGGTGTTTTGTAAATTGGAAGATTTTCCTTTTTGTGCCTGTAGACGATTTTTAGGTAATGTGATGGTTGTACTTGTATTTCTTACCTTGAAAACCTGCCGGCAGAGGAAGTTTTCTTTCACCGGTAGCAATCTGCGAGAAAAATAACAAAATTATGCACAACTTCTTAAAGACGTATTTTTTATCGTACTAACTTTTCCTCTTGTGCAAAAATGCGAAGGTAAAGTTACTTGGAAGTAACAAAGTGTTAAAGTTAGCGTAGTTATACTGGTGTACAACTGCCAGTCAACTAAAGTTAACTAACTAACCTGCTCTTCAGTTAATTGGGCTTTGTTAACTATTAAAGGAAAGTTGGAAATTGTGGTAATGTTACGGAGTGTAATGCAGAACTTGCTGACAATGAAATGTGGTGATTTTAGAAAACTTCCAACCGTGTTGATCGTTAATGTTGACTTATACATCCTTAAAAAATAAAACTAAAATGTAGACGTATTAGTTTTATATATAATACGCAGTTTGTGTAATATGCAATGTATGTGTACGAACAGATTTAATTATTTTCGTAAAGCTTCATTAGATAACAAACAATAATAATGAAATATGAAACAAAATTCATTGTGCAATGCCTACATATATTACATTCGAATAAATAATTGCTTTTGTGTTGGAAACGCTGATATGAAATGCAACAGAGAAATTTAAGTGTATATTATCCCAAAAGCTTGAATATGAATCATATTACTATGGAGAATAACAGTTCGATATAGAGTTTGTTTGTGATTGTCGTGTAAAATCCAATCAAACTCCATGTCGAATTGTTTTCCATTTGCCCCTGAAAACAAATAGAAAACGAGTACCTGGAAGCAAAGCAAGTAATGGGCTTTGCGAGTTTTTCTGCTTTTATGTTTCAGCTGCGATAAAAGATAAACAGACGTCGATAGCAATATTCATCGTAAAAAGAATAATGTATGCAACGACCAGCTTTACAAATAATTCCATATTGCTTAAAGTTGGGACAGGATGGAAAAGTTCTGGCTCATAAATCTTCGTAAATATTGATTTTAGTTTTACTGCATCATCAGTTTGAGACTGGCTATTAAACTTTAGCAGCGGTAAAATTTATGTCAGAATAAGTTGAACCAACTTGATTTTGTAATTTATTTAACTGATACTTACTTGGCCATTTCCGATAGCTGTAATCTACCGTCCTTATTTGAATCGAACACCTGTAGCTGCAAAGAGTAGAAGGGAAAGTTATTATCTTGTATCACCTTTATATTCTGGCCATATTCGGTTAAAGTTGGGAATAACTCTCTCACCATTGTATCTGTATATTCTATCAACTTGTCTTCGGATACGTCATTTATCTTCTTGGCCTCCTTCAGTAAATCCCGCAAAAAATTCTGAAAACAGATATCCAGATATTAGTTACACTTTTTTATGTATTAGAATAACACTTCATTGTAAATGTTGTTTCGTATCAAAAATGTATTTCACGCTATCCTTTGCCAACCTCTGTTGGTTCACATCTACTTTAAACTATTAAAACCTTTTCTTGAGATCTTTTACCCTCTGCATAATGGACAGAAACATGTAAGACAGAAATTGAAATAAATATACTTTCGCTAATCCGAAAAAAAAATTCACCCCATCAATATCAAAAATGAATAATTACTGCATTACAAATAAGAAAAAAATCTACCCAGAAAAATGTGTGTATGTGTATTCAAAATCTCCTTTTTTTAATAAAGGTAGATAAAATGCCTATTATGATATTTAATTAAGATTCAGAAACATACGTTTAGTAGCGTTTAATTTTTAGCATCTTTAAGTATTCCTTAGGCTACTTCTTAGCTTCCTTATTTTATGATAGTATTTTTAACATGAAAGCGCACAAAAACCACTATATTCACCTTCAACTCGTCTGCTTCGATATATCCACTCCCATCGGTATCGTACTCTCGCCAAATCTAAAACGGACAAAGGCAACTTTTTTAGTAAATACAAGCGGACGTTTCCTCCTCTATCAATTCAATATACTTTCATGAACTCGACGCTGGACTCTAGGGGATTATCGAACCTGAAGAGAAGCAAGAAGTTTTCTTCCATTGGCAATAACTGGGCAAGCTGAAAGAAGGACAAAAAAGGGAAACCGATGTCAGGATTTATCCATTTCCATCAATTATTATTAAAAGTTTACCTCTCGAATATCGATCTTCCCATCCTGGTTGTCGTCATAGGCTTCCATAAAACAAGCTTTCAGCTCCACCAGCATCTCATCGGAGACAGCCTGGTTAGTGCAGAGTATACAAAATATATTACTCGGGTGGTAACGAAATGTTTCCAGTTAAAAGACTCCCACTGCGAGATAGAGTTATAGGCCACGTGAGGGAGAGAGGTAAAGAGAGAATGGAGTGCGAGCAAAATGGTGGAGTTGCTATGCCCTGATGACTTCCGTTTTGTACTCGAGGGCCATTTGATTAGCCCAGTGCTTTCCGGCCCCTTTCCACTGTTGCGCTATATACGCGGTAACGCGGACCATACAAAAGCGATGGAAAAAAAAGAGCTTTTGGGTTTTTGCGGAGATGTTTTTTTCGCCCTTGACTTGTTTTGAGTGACCTCTTTTTTTGCATGCGACGGGAATAATTAGATTTAACGGTAAATTAGCAAGTGTAAATGGATATTAACTGTTACACTAGGGACCCAGGTGCAGAACAAGAAATTTTTCTTTTATAAATAATTAAATACTGAAAACTGAAACCTCAATATACCACAGTGTCAACTAAACCAACCTCTGGTGCAATATCGGTGACATTCGCACTGGATACGAATTCTCTGAGGAAGCCATCGAGCTCGGTACCTTCGATATAACCATTTCCTAAACACAAAGTATTCAAGTTTTCTTTCAACGAATTACTTCTGACAATTGCAAAACGTTACCATCCTTGTCGTAGTGACTCCAAACTTCCATGAACTGATTTGCAGAAAGCTTTTTTAGTTCTCTAGAATGCGGATCCCTGTACTGTCTCATGAAGTTGGTCACTTTTTCTAAGTTGAGCTTTTTGTTTGCTTGTTGATCTGCCTGTGCCGTCATCTTTGGGATCCTGAAACAAAAGAACGTGATCATTATTATCAATGGAAATGTATCAATCAGGTGGACGTGTAACGTCAGACCTAAAAAATAGAGACAAAAACGTTGAGCCAGGAAAACTCATTACTTTACATATATGACTTAATTACAGTTCTAATCTATTACTCAGAATGGAACACAGGAAACCTGAAAATTTAGATTAAATTCGGTACGCGTTTACAGAGTTCTTTGAGATATGTATTTTGGCGGCTCAGACATTGAAAAATCTTGGCGAAGAGAATTGATTCTTAGTTAACGATAGCATTCCTACGATGTAAAGTTTTTCCATAATCTAAAACCAAAAACAACTAAAGTCTGTATCATTATAGTTATCTTACTCAGAATTGATTGAAAAATATGATTTTCACATATTTTTCCTGCGATAGTTCGCCCTGAAATTCTATTATATCATTATATCGTGAATTATATCTCTACTTGCAACAGAATCTTTGAAGTTCTTAAGTACATATTCTACTTCAACTTGTCTTGGCCACTGTCGCCTTTATTTATGTTTTCCTCCTATCTGTATACTTGCTGAAGACTTATTATTCTTTTAATCCGATGTTGTACAGTTTCTATAGAACATCTTTTTGTTTTTTCACTATTCAAATTCTACAGCTTTAACCTTGTAATCCATGTCTACAAGACTTTCGCCTTCGTCACAGGTATTATCTTCATTTACAAAATTTATATATTCTTCATCCTCCATTTCTGGTTCAACAAATTGTGATTCATGAGGTTCAACGAGTTCTTCAAATTCTAATCTACTTTCTTTTACGAAGACCATTATTCTTCTTATGTCCGTTTAACGTAGTATATTTCAGAGCGTCATGTAATTCATTTTCTTGGCGTATTACAGGTGAATCACCGGTGTTAGACATTTAAAATGTTCTTATTCACATTTTTATAACATTGACTACGTTGACTTTGCCATTTTAACAGACACTAACAATCGCTTACAATACAACGTACTTCTACTCCGCAATAATAAAGTATAAAGATACAGTAAACTTTACTCCGAATTATAACTGAAGATTGAGAGTAAGAGTAAAAATACGTATATTGATGTGATTATTTGTTTGTGAGATTATTATATGCCATATTTTCACAAGAGACTGATGAATACGAAGAAAAACAGGAAACTGTGATAACGAGGGCAGTGTTTGGAATATTGTTTTCATAAATGTTACTGGATATAATTTTTTCACGCAATGTTTCGTTTGTAAGATAATTCCAAAAAATCACTAAGTTGACGGTTTGATTTTTTGTTAATTTTAGGAGTTAACACATCCACTAGGGGAGGTGAAACTAGATGGATATTCGACTCTACGTCATTCAAGAGTATGTATAAAAAAATGATGTTTACTGTCATGTGCTACTCGCGTTATTTCTCGTTGTTTGGCATTTAATACAAGATATAGTGAGAGTTGGAATTATCTTGTTCTTCCGAAGATGAGAGAAATACGCAGCTGAATGGGCATTTCCGGAGAAATGTTTATTACTGTAGAGCCTTCGTTTATTTTCAATTTTCTGTAGGATTAGGGTTAGCTATAGAGCATATTCATGATGGAGCTTCACAATGGACGTGTACCATTTCCTTTAGATGGTTTTTATTAAGAGTTAATGTGTTGCAATAAAACCCTCTGTAGGAAATGGTAACTCTCTAGCAATATAGATGTACTTATTAAAAAATACAGGAATTCCTTCTTATCAGAGCAATAATAAGATACTTATGAATATATTCCGGATTTATAGGCATTAAGTTTATTATAAATAGTATAAGCCGATACATTTGCTGCAAATGCGATCGTTTGACAATACATTCGTTTGTTGTAAATTGAGTTGCCTACAATTTAGTTATCAATTTTGACATTTAGGTAAGTTGGGTTGGTTGATTTCATATTTAGGGTGAAAAATTAATGCATGTATCATTTGGAAATCGAGTTATCAAAGATATTTCACATGTTTAGTTCTTAACAAAATAATGTAGTTATGGTTTTAGCTTATTTTTATGGTAATCTAAGACATAGATTACTAAAGAAAGTGTTCAAACCATTCCCCATTTCTTTCTAAACAAATCAGAATTCTTGATTGGGCTCCATTGACAGTTACATTTCGAATTTGAATCGGATCTAATGCATCAGAAGCTCCTCGAACTCGATTTTCCAATTCTTCTGGGGAGTTCCCCGGGGTAGAATACATATTGCTTTTGATGTGATTCAATAGATAAAAAAAATCCATCGGAATGAGGTCTGGCTATCTTGCAGGCCAGTTCCATGGACCCAATCTTCGAAACCATCTGTCTTCGAAGTCATTTATCAATTATTGAATCACGTGAGCAGTGCAGTGCGCCAGGGCTAAATCTAATTGGTGCCGAAATCGGTTGTTGTACAACAAACAAAATACGTAACTAAATTTATTTTGAAAGTTCCGATCTCGCGTCACATGAGGATTTTGGTCTGCCCAAATGTGAAGATTTCGACGATTAAAAATTTACTTCTAGAAAATTTCGCTTCGTCCATCCAAATATTTTTTTCCAAAAATCTTGATACCTCTTGGAGGTGGACTAAAACCATCTCACAGTATTCTCGTCTTTGTCCTGCGCCTTGTGGATGTATCGCTGCAGTTGGTGAAAATTTAAAAGGATGAAATCCGTTTTTCCTTAAAATCTTCTACATTTAGCAACGAAATATGGACTGTCCAAATGACCTAAATTGGATTGTAACCTTCTGAATTTTGTTCTATTAAGCGGCGACAAATTCGGATATTTTTCGTTAAATGTCCTACACGGTCTACTTATTATTTGTTGGCATTGACCATGAATAATAAATAAATTCGTATATCAACATTGGACTAATGGCAACTAACGTTGTCAAGAATACCTGCATTAATTTTACACCCTAAATATGAAATCAACCAACCTAAGTTACATAAACGTCAAAATTGATAATTAGTTGGTAGGCAACTCAATTTACAACAAATGAATGTATTGTCAAAGGATCGCTTTTACAGCGAGAGCTCGAAAAACTTTCAATAATCGGAAAAGGATACATTTTAGGTATAGGGAAACCCAATGCCGTTTAGAGAGCATTTTAATGCTGCATTTGATAAAAATATTTGGTAGGTGCAATTTAAAAAAAATAACTTTTTGTCATTTAAAATGCTTTTATTTCAAAATTCAATTTAGTAAAGAACGTACGTAAGAATGTCCTGCCGGGTGTATTTCTGAAAAGTTCAACGTCCAACTAATGATTAATTAAGTATGAACATTAGATTGAGACGGTTAAAAAAAATAATTTCAAAAATACCATAGACGGTATACCTGGGCGCATTGGTAAAATAGTGCAAAGAATACTCAACGATGCCAAAAATCGAGGCGTTTCAAACCTTAAATAAAATATCCTCAATACATTATCGTAAGTGACCGACGACAGAACATTTAATAATTTAGTGATTCAAACAGAAATAATTTTGTTTTTATTAAAACCTTTTAATAAAAAGTTTAAAGTTTTTCGTTTTAAAAGTACATGTTTCGATTATTAAATACTTTAAATAAAGTATTTAATAATCGAAACATCAAGTGTTTTTGAACAAGTGTTTGATTTGAAGATGTGTCAAACGCTAAACATTTATTGTAAGTTTTTGTTGAAGTGTTTGTATGTTAATGTTATATGAAAAAAGTATTACAAATCACTAAATCAATGTTTATCCTGCCAACAACGGCCACCAAAAAAAGAAAAAATATTGGCCGTATTGTGCGCTTGACATTTATTAAATAAAAAAAAGTAGTACAAAAGTCCGCCGATGGTGGCGCAGTAACACAAATGGTATTTATTTTCATAAATCGAAAATGTGAAACATCATTTGCGTAACAGCGCATGCCTATTAGCATTGTTCTTTGGGTAAAAAGAAGGCGGAATCTGAATGACCATTAGTTACTTCTTTGCACATCATGGGTACGTTGCAAGAAAAAGCGCTACTGGTAAAATCGTTCTACCAGAACCAGCAGAAAGAACTCCGTTGCAGCTGTAAAAGAATTCCGCCATATAAAGCGGATACGAAGAGGTCCAATGTCTCTATGTGCCCTGCGCAAGAAGACACAGAAATTTAAAATAACTGGGCAACTTAGCAACAGGTAGAGGATGTTTTTATGTGTATTACAGCGCCACCTATCGGCATTTTTGAACCATTTTTTTAAGACGACCGAATAATACCGGCCGATATTGGCAGGCAAATTTCTGTGAAGATAGGTCGCAAAATTTTGGGTTTATTTGGCCGAGGTCGTTTTATGAGCCGTAAATAACGGATTTTCGAATATGGGAATTTCCTTATTGTGGATTCTTCCTTTATGTTTTTTTTTTGCATATGATAATGCTTTGCGAAAATCGATATGCTTTTTAAGCGCTTTTCTACTATTATATAATGTAGTTTCTTAATCCGGACTCTACTTATGAATTTAGATTGCAGGAATATTGATTATTGCATACATGGATGATTTTCAACAATGAGGAAGTCATAACCATATTCATAAGTCATAAATATTACTTAGATTTCGATTGGGCTAAAAAGACAGAACGATATAAAGCAGTATCTTAAAAAATTAAGTAATTATTTTTTGTTTCTTTTCACATCTTGCTGCTGCTTTTTTTACTATTCAATATTTTGTTTATGCCGTGTGTCTCAGCTGACGTGAATAAAATCAGTAAAATAGTTATGAAATAAATTTTTTTAAAATACTCAGACAGGTCAACTATATAAAAATACATAAATAAAACAAGTAGCCAATGTTTGATGCCGTTTTTAATTTTTGAAATAGTAGTAGAATTTTATGTAGTAAAATTTTCAATAAGTATCTAATATATCAGTAGTATCGGTATATAATCCAATAATTTCATTGATAAAGAAAACATGGCAAAGCAAATTAAATTAAGATATCCATTAGATATGCTGGTCTAATTGTGCTAGTACATTAAACAACATGAATAAATTTTATTGATTTATGATCATACTAAGAAGGCATACAAAAATAGTCAGTAAATTTAAACAAAAAAAGTTATGTTCATGTACACCTCAAATTAAAATAAAAACAAATTCTGAATAAATACGAATAAAAATATTCTAAATAAATAATGCAAATAGAAGAACAATAACGTACAAATAAATAAAAACAAATTTTTAATAAACAATACAAAAGAAAACATTCTGCGTCTCAAAATTTTATGGAGAGAACGAATTAATCCAATGTATTCCACAATTTCAAATTCTCTAAAATGATAACCAGTTTAACCTGCACTTTTTGATACATTTCGTAAATAATATTCTTAATGTCTGTAGCTGTATTTCCGTTAACATCGGTTTTTCGTTTCTACCGGATTGTTTTTTTTATTTATTTATTTGTCCATAGGACGGTTTTTTAAACGCCACTCAAGATTGGTGATATTTGCAGGATGTAGACATTAAGGTACGAGAAATCCATTGAGGTAGGTCTCGACTCTCACTTAAGGCGATTTATTTTTTTAAGAGCGTTTGAAAATCTGCAAAAATTGCGAAAATTTAATGTGACGGATCGAAATCGAAACAGTCGAAAAGCTTCAAGGTGTCGGCACACTTGGGGTCATCGAATGTATTGAATGGATTCGAACCGTTGTTTTTAATTATACACAGAATTACGATAATGCGAGTCTCTATTATGCTCGCGAGCGATTTAGCTGTCAGTGTGGGTTGGTTCGGTGAAATTAAACAGAATCGATCTCATTGATGCGTCCACGCGCTCCCGGTGGAAACTCCAGGGAACTGCAAACAGCCAGCTGTCAAAATGATGAGAGCCGGCCGTTGAGGTTAGCGTGCAATGCGCTGACAGTAAC
>JAWQRJ010004796.1:0-10754 GCA_033557515.1 Diorygopyx duplodentatus
GTCTTAATCCTCCAGTTTATTAACTATGTGATCATCTATGCCCTACCTTCTCATCTCCCTCCATGGCACTTTCTTCCTCTCGGCTGTATCGAACGCAGCTTTCAGGTCTTTGAAAATGACATACTTTACCTCCCTAACTACTGAGCTCGTTATCAATTAGTCTATTGAGTATATACACATTATCCATTGCTCTTCTCCCCTCTAAATCCCATGTGTCCATGAGTATTTCTTTTCCGTCCATCTCATTTCTTCAATTTTTTATTCAGCACCATAGCGTAGATCTTATAGGCGATATTCAATAAAGTTATTCCTCTATAATCGCTTACTTCTTTCCTAATATCTTTTTTTGAAGATTGGCTTTATGATTACCTTTCTCCAATCGTCTGGAGATCCATCTCCATTCCATATTCCATTTGTGATGTTTTGTCAATCTTTCTACCACTTCTTCTGTACTATTGGTGCAGGTTTCATTTTTAATTGTGTCTTTTTCAGCTGCCTTTCCCTTTTTTAGTCTGTTTACCTGCACCAGCATATCATTCTTTCTGTTTTTCTTCTCTTTAGATCCTTTCAGAATGCTTATAAAGTGGGCCTCGCATTCTGTCATTTCCATGTCCTTACTTATCTTCAATATTGCCCCTCGGGGCATCCCTCGGTGGGTCAATTCCCATATTTCCGTTTTGTTTCTTATATTATTTATTTCTTCTTCGTACTCTTTGGCCTCCTATTTCTTCATCTCCTTACAGAACCTTTCATATTCACTTCTTTTCTTTTTGCATCCCTCTATTTGTGTGCTGTCTCTTTTACTTTCTCTCAAAGCTCTCTCTAGTTCTGTCCGTCCCTTTATCCGTTTTACCCATCGTTACCTGTGCCATTCTTATCTTTTTCTTCCTTATCACTGCCGTTAATATATCATCCCTTAGCTACTCCCAACTACCGCCTTCGTGGGCTTCCGACGGTCTTACCAATCTCTCCTGTTTCTATGGCTTCCTGCGTTCATATGTTTATTGTATACTTTTGCCCAACGTCATTTGCACTTTTCTTTAAACTTTTCTCAGCGTTGCTGTGATCGGCTGATGATCAGACTCTGCTTCGGTGTCAACTTGGAATTTATTCACCTTCCACTTTGCGTTTGCATTCAACAGAACAAAATCTACCACGGAAGTGCCATTAAGGAAATGGCATGCATAGTGTTAATTCTCCTTCTCCATCTCCGCTTGTGTTCCCATTTAATATCGTCCAATTCCTTTCTGTTATCCATTCTATCAGCAATTCTCTTTGTTGCACACTGTGTCCGTCGATGTTATTTCTTCCTGTTCGTCCCCGTCCACTGGTCTTCCGCCTTCTTGCGTTGAAATCTTTATGTCAAATATGTTATGTGACAATAAAAAGCTGGTATAATAAAGCAGAAATTGATGTACTATGGTCCTTTAATAATGACTTCTTTGAAAATGCTATTAAATTTTAGGTATAAAAAACACTAAATTAGAACACTATAAATATAAACGTCAAAAATAAAACTAAATTTTAAAAATAATAAATTATTTTTGTTGAAAGGCATAGATCTAGGTCATTGATTGTTTCCCTGTTTGAATTATTATAAAAGAAAGAAGATTATTTCTTGCTTAACCACGCAGCTCATAATTCTTTTGTTGTTTCTCCTTCTGTATTCCTCCGGGGACCTTGTTCTTGCCCCAAGCGGCAACGAAATTGTTATTTTGACTACGCCCCCTCCACTCCTGTGCCCTAGAGCCTGACCCACAGCCTTAGACAATGAAAATTATGTAACCCACCTCAAAAGACCGGTTTCTTCTGTAGGCCGACCTGCTATAGAAGTTCTCTCTTGCGAGATCCCCAAGAACCAAACCTTTTCTGTGGCCCGTCGATGGACCTTGAAGGAAGAGGGCTCAAAATCGTAGAAGACAGAACGAGAAATAAACGAAAATGTATAGAATTGATTAGGGCTTGACGGAGATAATAATGATGTGTTTGTATTTTCTTACGTCTACTTGGTGATAAATCCGGGATTCTTATTTACATTATCTGTAATTCTAAAAATAATTACAAGGCCGAACGTACGTTGCAGTGTTTGTTATCTTCGAGAAAAACAAATCCTCGCAGTTCTTGCAAAAGACGTGAGTACTCAAAATTCCAGAAGACTACTTCTTAGATATTTGTGGTTTCTCCCCCGCGGTCGTGTCGATGGAAAAGAGTGTGTTAGGTAAAATTGAAGAGGTGGCTGAGGACGCTTACAGAACCAGCGTGTTTGGAAGTAGCAGTCAGTGCGCAACCGAGAATGAGACGGTGACGACGTCAGTGACAAGCGTTCTTCGGTACGCGAATGAAGTTTTTTTACGTATTTTTCAGTTGGTTTTGTGTGAGGATTCTTTAACAGTAGCTAGAGTGACGTTTGAATTCGAAAATACATCATGAGGAACACACTTCTTGTGCTGTGTACTTCTTTGGTGGTGTTACTAAATTTTTCTGTAGTGTTAGCTGACAACCCCAATTCATCTAACACCAACAGTTGTAAAGAAGATGACACCTTTTGTAAAACAAATATCAAAGATGATGGTAAGATTAAAAGTTTGAATGTCGTATAAACTGTAACGCCAACAGATAAGAGGCATTCAATAAAAGTTCAATTCTTCAAACGGTACATTCTTTCTAATACTAACAGTTATCTGCCTCTCTCTTGCGATTTGTACAGCGACCGGCCAAGTTGCGTCCGACTAAACTTTCATTAAATCGGTAGTTCTGTGATTTTTCTCTACTTTCTTGTGCGGCTTTCTTCCCTTATGGCTGCATGACCGAGAAAGGTCATGGAATCTCATTGCTACTAATAGTTTTCTGAAATTGTCTTCCTACGCGGTTAATCTGTCAGATGATCGTCTGACATCGTCTGGATCTTTTTTGTATTGTAGCTTTAATGGCTTATTTTATGGGGTCATAAAGTCTTGGTTACAAGTTGCCTGTATCGGGTAACTATGGCCAGGATGATGACACTGTGTTAGATATTTCTCTTGTTGGGACAAAAATGACTACAGCACCTTATACATTTTTTATCTAATGGTTAATGTAAGAATCATGTCATAATTTATGACAAAGTTAGTGACGAAAAAATGAATTATATAATTTATTATGTCAATTATAAGAATTTATTGAATTACATTTATATAATATAATTAACCAGTAATTCAACCGTTTCTCAGTAGATTCGAAATTATTTTTCTCGCAATTTGAATTTATATAATCTTAAATGATTTCATCAGGTATAGCTTCAATAAAATCGTCACGTTCTAAATATAACTCAAATGAACTGTAGGTAGAAGATATAACATCAAAACAATGAATATTGATTCAGTTAAAAAAGTGAATAATAAAATTAGTAAACGGTGAATTCGTAATAATGATTCATAAACAATTAGATGGCAGAAAGTATAACTGCACCTAGTTATTGTTTTTAAGTGGAGTTTTATTTCATTTGTTTTTATTAGAATAAATGGAAGAGTAACGAAAAGAAAATCTGCTCATTGTCTGTAGATTTTAAACATACAGTGTGTACCAGCCAAAACATGAATCCTCAACATCCTGGCAAAACCCTATCTTTAAATAAAAATGTTGTTTGACATTTATGGCATATTAGATCTAATGGGGTTGATTATGTTATGATATTACTTTGAGATGTCCCCACAAGAAAAAATATAGCGCAGTAAGGTCCACTGATCTCGCTGGTCATTCTAGTGCTTTTCATGTAATTCAGCGGTTTGAAAACCCCCTATCACTTGTATCCCCTATTGAGACACAAATTTGTCATTCATAAAAGATTTGTTTTCTGATTAATCAACCACTGTTTCCTAATTTTGGGTATTTAATGACCAGACATGAAAATGTACTGTTCTTTTCCATTTGGCTGACACATTGTATTTCTATAAATATCGAATGTATAAAAGCTATCAATACATTATATTAATACTGTCATCGACAATCTAAATTTAATACTGTATTTATCGAATTAAGGAATCATAGAGTATTTTTTTTTGATACTATAATATGTTACATATACTCTTTATTTTATTAGATTAAGTAATAATAATAATAATAATATTTATTGATCAATTAGAGATAATATACAAAAGATATCAATTCAATGTAATCATAACTGATCAAAAAGAGTAGAGTCAGCAGTGACTAGAGTAGTCACTCCTGTTTTTCATCTACCCTTAAAGAAAACTTAATAAAAGAACTAAAAAGAACTAAAAAAAAACTAAAACTAAAATAAGACTTTAGAATTTTTTCTTCTACTGATTTTTAAATACGCCTGCTTTATTATGATAATACCTTATTATATTAAGTTGATTAAATACCTTTGAAAATATATAAGGTTAATAGTAGATTTTCAAATTAACTTGTATATACAATATGTTGGGGAAATCATTTTATATGATCTTTAGTATTCAGGTAATTACACTGTGTGGCTAATTACACAGGTCTACAACGAATTCCCCCTGAATTTTGAATGGCGATTCTTATAGATTTTGGTGTGCTGATATACAGGCTAGAACTAACTTGGATTCAGGAAGTAAAAATGTAGTTCGACAGAATTTAGTGCTACCTGAAAAAGTTTTATTGCCCCCTTTGCACATAAAACTTGGTATTATGAAACAATTCGTGAAGGCTGAACCCCATAGAATTGGATTGGGTTGGGTCATGGCACACCCATATTAGGCAAATTTTTATTTTCATGACCATAACTCTGTGTTGGCATACCATAGCCACCTAATAGATAAATGTTAAGGGTACATTTATCTTCAAAATATCTTTCAAATAAGCCCCCGGTCGACCCCTCGTTCTATTTGAGATTTTTTGATAACCCCCACCCAACTACTTTTTAGCTTAAAAGATAGATTTTGTTACACCATTCGATCTTCAAAAGTGTGAAACCTTTAGATTTATGCAGGAGTTTTTTGTACTTAAATACCACATTTTTTGCGTAATTTTCACACTTTTTATTGTGAAAAATCCTACTCAACAAACCGAGTTCAGATTCTTAATTAGGAGCCCCGAAATCTCCGCAATCAGGTGTAGAATCCGAGGGAGTAAAAAAAAATAATTTGCAGGTCTGTGATATCTTTCCTCATATTCATTTCATGGTTTATTTGTGACCTTATTGTTAATGAATCACAGCAATCCCACAGAGACTGATAACGAGAAATGTGTGATACCAAAATTAACAGGTGGCAACACCTGGACCTAAATTAACAGCGATTTTAGTAATCAAAGAACCCATTAAACTTACATTAGTTATACCTAAGTTCCTGTTACTTTTACTTCTACCTTAATAATAATTTTAATGATGAACATGCGGCAAAATTTAGTTGTATTTTATTGCTTGTTTACCGTTAGTAATAAAACAGCGACGCATTAATGCCGGCGGCACTAAATTTATACGGATCATTAATTTAATTCCAGCGTGACAAATGTTTAATTATGGCATTTGACCACAAACCGTCAGATTTAAAATCCACACAAGGTCTCGTTGGAAAAAGGACACATCTCTCGAAGAAAGCTCCCACAACTTTCGCTTTCATTAATATTCAATCGATCTCTTTCATTTCACCTATTATGTACACGCATTATGGGAAAATTTCTGTTTGTTGTCTTTATTACACGACCATTTACCGACTCGCTTTCTATGGCAATGTCATCGCCTTGGAAATTGTCCGATACATACGATTTCTCCATAGTTGTGACAAAATGTCATAAGAATTCGTTTGTTTGTGCAGATTGAAGAATTGTTAATTTCTAATTTTCAAATTATAATATTTCAACTTTAGGCTCCCCGATAGAGTAGAAAGGCTAGACGTCCAACTGTTCCACTTTATATTATTGTGTGTCACGTTCTATCTGGCCTAAAAAGGCTACAACAGCGACACGTCATGCGTAAAAGTTTTTATCAGGGGGGAGATATCGACGTTAAGTGAAGAAACGAACCCGTGCAAAATTGTTTGCTTTTTTTCTGCTCCAGTTACGTTTGGGGAGATCTATCAGACATATGGCGAAAAAAAGTCCAATTAGTATAGCTTCCTTTTTAATTGACACTGAGAAAAATCTCATAGCCAATTAGTAGAAAGAAACCAACGCGAAAATCCATTGTAATACCTATATGAGGGGTAAATATAAATTATTATACAAATGAAAAAGGTCAACGTGTAGTTAGTTATACCTGTCATAATTACCTATTGAAATACTCAATTAACACTAAGTGAGTAGGTAGTGTTAATATTTCAATAAAGTTAAATTGTATTAGCAATAAAATATACTGTTGCGGTTTTCGTTTTTAGAAAAAAACTAAATTTAAATTAGATGCACCTAAGCGAGAAAATGGAGATGCCAGTTTACGATATGCTTTCCTGTGCTTTGTTATATGTCTTCATTTTATTACAAAAAAAAGGATGCTAGTAATTATCCTAAAATACTATAAAATAAACATGTCATGGCCAGTACAGTTATGCACATTCAATGAGCATTCACTGTAAAAAGATTATAAAGAGGTTGCCCTCTTCTTTATTACCCTCCGTTCGAGCATAAACATTCAGTAATGGTATGTTTATTGGATTTGTTTGTATTCTCAAGTAAGTCAATCTCTCGTTTATTGGTCTGAATTTCATCACGTTTAAATTTTGACCCGTTATCACAATAATTTAATTTGCTCTCTTTTGCCCTTCCTTTTCCTCCCCTCCCTGATACGATCATCAGCTCTTGTTACATTTAATCCCAATATCTCTCCAAATTTCTTTCCTCTTCACCATTTAGAACCACCTGAACATTTACTTTCATAATCCTTCCAGCGTTGCTCTTCATATCTTTTTTCGCCATTGTCGCCATCATTATTTAAAAGTTACCATTTGTTTTGATTGTATGGTTCTATAATATTCATTTTTGTCATCATAAGTCATGTTTTATTTGTGTCGCAACACTTTGTATGGTAATTTCAACCTACAAAATTTAGTTATGGCTGCGTGAAACAACACACGTAGTTTTTCTAAAGTTTATTCAGTCAATTAGCGTGGAGTTCCCCGTAAAAGACGACTCTCTTGAGGTCCAATTAACCACTTTCTCAAAATAGCACTTCGCCCACAGGAAGTGGTAATGTCATTAAGTAATGTCCTTGTACCAAACACATTTGTGCACAATGTAGAAAATCGTGCACCAAACGCCAAACATATGACACGTTTCGCAGAAAGTTTTCTGCATTTTCCAACACGTTACGCGATCAGTTACATACATAGTAATTGGTTTGCGTTTCAAAGATTTTCAATGCCCGTGGAACTCTGTGTGTATCCAAGCTAAAACAAAAGATGAATTGTAGGCGTATAAGCAGTGAAAGTGGGCAAGGAACAACAGAACAACGATACTGTGGGTACATTCAACGAACTGCGGTACTCTGGCAGAGCAAAATCCTTGCAAAGAAACCGCTATTGTGAGAGATGACCTGCTTCCGATGCCTCATACCATATGTTCCCGCGTCTCTGTTGCTCAATCTCGAGTACTATTACTCACAAAAGTCGTGTTACTTTTTGAGAAAACGGCTACAACTCCGGCATGGTTGTTAAACAGCTTGATCAAAGAAGTTGAAATTTCAACTTGGCGGATGGGTAACGAATGAATTAGTGTTGTGTGGAGTAATTCGCAGAGTGCATAAGTGGAGTACCAGTTTTGTTTGTGAATACCTTAAGATGGTTTTCCCAAAGTTTGAATATTTGGACATGCAAAAGCGGAAAGTTCATTTCAAACTTAATGGGGGGGTCTCAAAATTTAAAAAATTGATTTCGTAATTGTACTGAAAATTAATATTGAAGTAACCATTTGTTTATAATAAATATAAAAGAGAATCGGTAGGAAGCAACACAATTTCTATAGGAGCTAAAGCTAAAATTGTTTGTAGGAAATTCGTAGCAGTGATGGTGTATCAACAATTTTCATATGCTTTTCTTTATTGGTATCTTTAAAGTAGTGACAGAAAAGTGTTTTTTTGACAATTCACCATAATTCAATGCCAGATAACCAATTTTGTTTATATTAAATATTTTTCTACAATCACAGATTTTCTACTTGCATAAAGTAAAGTAACATTCCAAGGCTAATTTCCCAAAAAAATGCACTAACTAGCTGCACACTGCATTACTCAAGCTTATTACTCAGTAATAGGCTTGAGCAGTAGCTCAAGTAGCTCAGTAGTAAAATTATATTTATCTAAAACATTAAAAAATAAACATATTTTCAAATAACGAAATCTCTAATAAATAAATAAAAATACATTAAAACATATTCTACGCTATCATTTTAATCTTTAATTCTTCGGTGTAAGCTTCGATTTCAGATAAACAATCTTCGCAGCATATTTCTGCGGATTTCAATCAACTATTGAACTTCTGAACTATGCTAACGTCTGCTTCAAGTAAATCATCATCAGTGTCTGAAGTGTCTACAGTATTGTTCACTGTTGCGACCTTGACCAAATAACCTCATTCGCAAATGTTGGCACAATGTGTCATCTCAAACCATAAAGGAAACTACTGCAATCATGTACGATTTTATTTGCTTGCCAATGTCAATGATGAATTGGTACAAAAACCGTTCACTATAACCGAATACTTTGAACTAAGTCGTGCTTTTATTTGGTTCATTACATCTCAATATGGTGATATATGACTTCGCTATGACCGGCGATTTATAGTTATAAAAACGGGATTTTTTTAATTGGTTTGCTTTGTATTCTCTCTAAGTGGGTTCATTATAACCGAATTTAGTAGTACTTAAAAATTAAAATATAATATGAAACGTTTTGTAAATAATCAAGATAGTCAACTTAATAATCAACTTAGCACCCTACTAAAAACAAGTTTTTTCTGTATATATGCATTCGATTACCCTTCGTTTGTACCGTTTGTCATTTCGTTTGTACCCTAAAGGGTTGCAAGTTCTGAGGGGTTGAAAAAAAATCGACACCCCACATTGAGATAACCTAATTTTACAAAGGCAGTTCGATTCAGCATCCCGTACCCGTTTTTCGTTTTGTTTATACCCTTATGGGTACGAGGTAAATAATTTACGAAACTGCTTCAAAGTATGTTGTAGAGGATTGTACCGCTTTTAGTTTCGTTTGTACCCTAAAGGGTTCGTTAAAATCGGTCCTAACTTCGACATTTTCGAAGATATTAATTATATAAGCGGGTGCAGTTTCCAGGTGTGTCGTAGGGGATTGTACCACCATTTAATTTCGTTTGTGCCCTTAGGAGTTCCTAAGTATCCATGTTTCAAAATAGGGGTGGGTCCGAACTTCCACAATTTTGAAGATATTTTAATTCCGTAAGCCAAGTCTTAAGATCAAAAATAATAAAAAATGCAAAAAAGGTTAAAAACACAAAAGTAGCAAAAACCTTACCTTAAATCAAAAACTACGAACATCTAAGGGTACAAACATAAATAAAGACGGTACAATCCTCTACGACCGACTAAAAAAAGCACCCGCTTACAAAACGAAAATATGTTTAAAAAATTCGTTAGGACTTACCCTTATTTTTATCAATTATTTACCCCGTACCCATAAGGGTACAAACAAAATGAAAAACGGTACAAGCGGGTACAAACGATGCTAAATCGACCTGCATTGGGACGATCAAGTTATCATCTCAAAGTGGGGTGCTGACTTTTTTCAACCCCTCATACCCTTAGGGTCGCAAATGTTAACAAACAAAGAATAATCAAATGTACATGTAAAAATGAATTTACTTGTAACAACAATATGCCAAAGGCATGGGACTAATTATAAGACAAAAAACTATAGTTGCCTCTTCAAACTATGAAGCATAAAAGTAATAACCATACAGTGTCCCAAATTCGATGCTCACCATTCGTATCTTAGAAACGGTAAGAGCTACAGACTCGGTTAAATGGAACAATATGGGGAACAATATATTTATCTAAGTTGTTCAGAGACCTTTTATTTTTCCAAAAAAATGCATGGTTTATATCTAATAAACCATGCATCCTGCATCCTGCATCCTGAAAATCGTCATTTTCTTAAATGTGAACATTTTAATCAAAATTCGGGTTATCGTGGTTATACATAGAATCACGATTAAATAAAACCGAAAGGTTCAAATCCATTCAATGCATTCGGTCCATCCGATGGCCCCAAATGTTCGATTACCTAGAGGCACGCCGTTTTCCAATTGTTTCAGTTTAAATCTATTACATTAAACGTAATTTTTTTTGCCGATTTTCAAGTGCCCATACAAGATTAAAATGAGTTATTTAAAATCGATTATTTGCACTGAAATCTTGACGTCCTGCAAATATCGCCCGGCAAAGTTCCACCGTAGTCGAGACCAGAAAATACCCTCATTCATACATACACAGGCTGTCCCAGAATCGAGCTTTGTTTATTTTGTTTTGTAACATTTTTCTATTTTTATATTTATACAGGTGTCCCAAATTCGATGCTCACCATTGGTATCTTGGAAACGGTAAGAGCTACAGACTCGGTTAAATGGAACAATATGGGGGTGTTTATCTAAGTTGTTCAGACCTTCTTTTGTTTTTCCAAAAAATGCATCGCCTACTAGATCCTGAAATAACTGAAAATCGTCATTTTCTTCAAATGTGAATATTTTCCTTGCTCCTATTATTTATCGTATTAAAAAATTTTGAAGGAGAAAGTTGTAGATATCAAAACATTCTGTAGGATAGAT
>JAWQRJ010004797.1:0-10753 GCA_033557515.1 Diorygopyx duplodentatus
TCATAGCAGGAGGTAGTGCTGGAAGATATGGCGGCTATGGCGGAGGTGCCGGGGGAATTGGTCAGACCATAGCAGGAGGTAGTGCTGGAAGATATGGTGGCTATGGCGGAGGTGCCGGGGGAATTGGTCAGACCATAGCAGGAGGTAGTGCTGGAAGATATGGCGGCTATGGCGGAGGTACCGGGGGAATTGGTCAGACCATAGCAGGAGGTAGTTCTGGAAGATATGGTGGCTATGGCGGAGGTACCGGGGGAATTGGTCAGACCATAGCAGGAGGTAGTTCTGGAAGATATGGAGGCTATGGCGGAGGTACCGGGGGAATTGGTCAGACCATAGCAGGCGGTAGTTCTGGAAGATATGGCGGCTATGGCGGAGGTACCGGGGGAATTGGACAGGGCATAGCAGGAGGTGGTTCTGGAAGATATGGCGGCTTTAGTGGAGGTTATGGAGGAATTGGTCATAACGCATTAGGAGGTGGTGCTGGAAGATACGGCGGTTATAGCGGAGGTTACGGGGGAATTGGCCAGGGTGTAGGAGGAGGTGGTTCTGGAAGTTATGGCGGCTTTAGTGGAGGTTATGGCGGAATTGGTCAGAGCGTAGCAGGAGGTGGTTATGGAGGAAGGTATGGCGGCTATGGTGGAGGTTCCGGTGGAATTGGTCAGAGCATGGCAGGAGGTAGTTCTGGAAGATATGGCGGCTTTAGTGGAGGTTATGG
Organism: Diorygopyx duplodentatus; assembly: GCA_033557515.1. Lineage (NCBI taxonomy): Eukaryota > Metazoa > Arthropoda > Insecta > Coleoptera > Scarabaeidae > Diorygopyx > Diorygopyx duplodentatus. The sequence continues at coordinate 716 of JAWQRJ010004797.1, forward strand.
AGGAATTGGCCAGAGCGCATTTGGAGGTGGTGCTGGAAGATATGGCGGCTATGGCGGAGGTACCGGCGGAATTGGTCAGGGCATGGCAGGAGGTAGTTCTGGAAGATATGGCGGCTTTAGTGGAGGTTATGGAGGAATTGGTCAGAGCGCATTAGGAGGTGGTGCTGGAAGATATGGCGGCTATGGCGGAGGTACCGGGGGAATTGGTCAGAGCATGGCAGGAGGAAGTTCTGGAAGATACGGTGGCTTTAGTGGAGGTTATGGAGGAGTTGGTCAGAGCGCATTCGGAGGCGGAAGTTATGGTGGGAGTTACGGAGGCGGAAGTTATGGTGGGAGTTACGGAGGGGGTTATGGTGGGGGTTACGGAGGAGGTTATGGCGGGGGACGTATAGGGCAGGCGTTAGGCGGCGCGGGCTCTTATGGTGGTTCTTTCGGCAGTGGTTTTGGGTCTGGTATGGGCGGTTTAGGGTCAGGTATGGCCGGAATGGGTGGTTTAGGGGCCGGTGGCGGTGGTTCAGGGTTGGGAGGCAGCATATCTCAAGGAATGAAGGGTGGAGCCGCAGGGGCTGGGGCGGGTGGTTTAGGGGCTGGGGCGGGTGGTTTAGGGGCTGGGGCGGGTGGTTTAGGGGCTGTGCTGGCTGGTTTAGGGATGGGAGGTGGCATATCTCAATCGAGCAAGGGTGGAGCCGCAGGAGCGGCCGGTGCGGGCGGTGGAGGGATCAGTCAGAGCGACGAAACGAGTATCGGTCAAGCGCAACGTTAGCGATATGTAACATTAAAATACAAAGGAAATATAAAATCGATTTAATGATATTGTATTGGTTTATTTATAACCCTAACCCGTAGTTCAGAGCAATAATTTGACGATACCTAAAATCGACGCAGTCAAAAAGATTAATGCTCATGCATTAATGTTCATGCTCAATGCCTAGAAGCAATTCTAGAGAAAGTTTAGGAGATGTTTAATCAATTTAGTTCTCTCGTGCATGTATTCATAAACCGTTCTCAAGGCGGTTCTCGTGCTCAAGCATGACTTGACGACCCGTTCGCATTTCATAAGCCAAGCTGAAGTACGGATCGATGTTCCGCGAGGGAAAATGCTGCGGCGACTCCAAGGTAGGGTCATTGATGGCTTGAGCATTACTTGAGCAACAGCTGTTCGTATTCACAATATAACTTAGCATTTGCATAATGATCTAACTGACCGACTGATTTATAATGAGCAAACATTATAAATGATGCTTAAAACAAAGTCGCTCTGAACAATAACTTGTGATTTATAGACCCATTAGTCATATGCTAATAAAAACTTTAGCAGCACTTAAAAGCAGTATAAACTCTAATACACCTAGTCAGTCAACTTTAGTCTTTGAGAGTTTGGGTGGGTATAATTGGCGTCATAATGTTAGAAACCTTAATTGTAATTACTTTTCTTACAACTGTCATCACGGTAGGTATAACTTACTTTGTGCTGTTAACACTTAAGTACTTTACATTTAAGGATGTTTATTGTTATAACGGACAACAAGAAATTCGGCAACAACTACAGAAGCGGCAAGCTGGCGACGAACACTCTCAAACTGGTCCAATCTTGATCGACTGGTACAAGGAAAGGGACAATATAATTCTACTCAATAGCTCAACGGACAAAAGTTTAGAGATTCAAAATACGGAAACAACGGTCGCAGAATGAAGCGAACAAGGCAAGCGTAGCTAAAACAGCTAACGCAACGACTGTTTGCTGTCAATGAACTTCAAAATAAATTTACCAAAAATATGTATATTGTATAGTTGTGTTGCATCACTTTCATCCAGACTGAAATATGTTGGAGTCCCGTCGTAGTTGTACCACATTCGGCCTTTAAGTTGCAGTTATACGTAAAAGTGCATTAAGACACAAAGGTAGTAAAAGGGACCCAACCAATAAGTTTTATGTGGCGTCCCTAGAAAAATTAGCTTCGTTAATGGACATAATTTGACAACCGTCAATGGACATAATTTGATATAAGAAGGATTTTAGCCTGATTATATTACAATTGTTGTTTTTTGGTTCACCATTAAGAGGATACCTGCTGCTTTGGGCAATGACACAAAATTGAATTAATGCTTGAAGTAATCCACATACTTCAACGACAGTTTGCTTTGCAAAACAATATCAGCTACTCTTTACTTCCCAGAGGATTGAGAGAAAATAAAATGCCAAAGCCAACTGCGCATAAGTTAAAGCTGATGTGAATTGGCAGATGACATTGTGATGAGAAGAGAAAATATTTTGTTTTCTGGGTAATCAGCTTTTAATGTTTATGGGCATCTCGATCGCCAAAATTATTGCTCTGGGTCGGAGAATATCTTCACTTAGTGAATCTTCTACCAAAACACGACTTCCCATTTATACCCATCGAAAATGTCATGTACAGGTCACATGTACATGTACAGCGAAGCTCATTTATGCTGGGAAAGCCGTAATGAACACACCTCACCAATTCAATTCAATCATTTCTCTGTTCTCTGTTCTAAGTTCTTCCAGGCAAGCCGATTTACGATATCCTGCCTCAACGGGATTAAAAAATTTACTGAATGTTGGATAGTAGTAAAGTAATAAATGCACTCTTATGTTTGGACGCACTATGTTATTGGCCTTTTTGTTACTACACTAGCTCAATAAATTTGCTGTACTTCTTGAAGTTATGATCAGAATAATTTTGCCCACACATTATAAATGGTGCTTAATAAAGACGTGCAGCATAATAACTTGTGATTTATAGAACCATTAGCCATTTGCTAATAAAAACTTTAGGAGTCATTAAAAACAGTATAAACTGTAATACACCTAGTCAGTCAACTTTAGCCTTTACGAATTTGTGTGCTGAAAATTGGCGTCATAATGTTAGGAACCTTAATTGCAATGACTTTTCTTACAAACGTGATTACGGTAGGTATAACGTACTTTGTGCTGTTAATGTTTAAGTACTTTATATTTAAGGACGTTTATTGTTATAACGCACAAGAAGAAAAGCAGAAACAGAAACAAGCTGAGGAAGCACTGCTACATCTTCAACACTTGATCGACAAGTACAATCGCAGGTCTAATACAACTGTATACGATAACTCAAGGAAGGAAAATCTAGGGATTCAAAATTCGGGAGCAATGGACTTAGTAGTGCGTGGATACGACGACAATTTTGCTAAGTTAAATAAATTGCAGAATGTAGGGAACAAGGCCGCTGCGGGCGCAGCTAAAACAGCTAACGCAAGGTTATACGGAAAATAAAGAATTCTAGTTTATTTGACTGTTTAGCGTCCATGAACATTAAAATAAACTTACCAAAAATGTTTATTGTATAGTTGTGTTGTAAAAGTGCATTAAAACATAAAGGTGGAAAAAGGGGCCAGCTAAGAAGTCCAACTATTTGGACTCAAATATTAACAGCTAAACGATGTTAGTAATGTGGCCGAATTATGCAATCTGAAATTTATTATGGCGCCCCTAGGAAAATTTGCTTGGTCTATGAGCAGAAAGACAGAACACGGTTTTGAAAAGCCTTCTGCCTCCAAAGGTTTAAGCCACTGACAGAATTGGAGTGAAAAATCTCACTTAACCCCCCGATCTTGAAACGGTGCGACATTGGGCAAACAAATATTCAAATATGTGATATGCGAGTACTTTAAATGATACTTTAAATGTCCAATAACTTTAAACGGTGCGACAATGTATGTTGAATAAAATCTACCACAAATTCCACAAGGAATTTAATAAACGGGTGCGTTCTGGAAAGCACTGCGGGCCATAGTAAATTCGGCACGCCATACAAAGATGGCACAGCAAAGAATACACCAAGACGATTTTTTAAAGCTCTTCACTAACGGCGTCTATTGCCGCACTTGATGAAAATCTAATATACCGCTTTTCGGTTATTCTTGGAGCACTGGAGCATATCCATTATTCTTGGATACGCAATCAATACCGATGCATTCGCAGAATATGGTGCTACACACCATCAAGTTACTCATAAAATGCTAATTCATGGAGCAGATATTATTAAAATAGTCATACCCATAGGAATACTCAGAAGAAGCGCTCGAATCCAGAAACAAGGATTTTAAAAAAATACAGGGAATTTAATACAAGAAACATGTTTAAGCCATAAACAATAGAAGATTCGTTCCACGTATTATTATTTTCATTCGATCGGATAATATCGTCAACGTCATAGTAACAAAACAAACGGCGTATGGATAAGGAAGTCGTGAATTTGTTGACCGATCCAGAACTGCCACCAGTATATTGCGACAACAATTGCTCTGACGAAGATTGCGGAACACCGAGAAGATTGCCGAGTCAACAGAGAATATTGTCAAGTCAGCAAACGATAACGAATGTTATAAAAGAGCTCCGCTCAATGTCACCTTAATTCAGTTGTTATTAGAACGCCGTTCTGTACGATCTATTCCGCTACAAAACAAACAAATGAAGTTCTTTTTCCTTCAATACGTTTTAGAATTCATTTTAAAAAACGTAAGTGCGAACGGGAGAATTATAAACTTTTAAAACTCTAAACGTTGGTATAAACTATGTTTATACCAACTTTTTGACATAGATTATAAACCAATGAATCACCTCTTAAAATCTTGCGCAATTACGATACCATACATATGCAAAAATAATTTATGCCCGCAAAAGATCATTATTCCGCGAAATTTTCATAAAGTACAATTTATTTTGCGCAACACAATGGACGTCAATTGACGTTGGATATCATCCGTTACTTTGCCATTACTCAACGTGGCACATAGAACATATTTGTATCAATACCAATAAAATACCTGCTGATATTAACCTTCTGTTTTAGAACGAATCCAGAGTAGAATTTAACTCACATCAATTAATTTATCATTTTTCTGTATTACCACAAACATGAAGATAATGTTGCGATGTGTGGTTATCTGTATTTTACTTGCGCAATTTGTAATCGCGGTAAGTATGACGTTGATTTTCTTCAGCCTTGTCCACACCGAAAAGCATTGTTGACGTAAAAAATGTAATTGTCAGAATGGTTCATTTTCAAAATAAAACTTTTTTTTGTTTGTTTCAAAATAAATGAAAACACAAATACAGTATTCAAATTCCTTTCGTACAGATGTTTAAAATCGTTTTGGAATTTAATTATCATACGTTTGATTCACTTTGGCTGATATACACAGCTGTATGACTGACATAAATAAATTAAATTTAAGGATAATTCTACTGGACACTCCAACAATCATCCAAAACAACATGGAAAATCGCGGAAATTGTACAATTCTTCTGAAATTCGAAACGTTGACATTCAAAATGACGGAACATTAGGGTTGACTGTGGAACCAAAGAAACCAAGACCACCTCAAAAACCCAACCAAAGTGGTAAAAGGCAACAATATTAGGAGGCTACAAAAATTAAAAGGGGTACGCACTTGATCTGTATTTCTTGTTTTCGGCAATAAGAAAATAAACATTTTCACTATTCTTATTCATTCTCTAACCACACTATTCTTGCTTTATTCCAAGAGTAAAAAACATTAAATACTTATAATAAAACCGAACAAACTAGAATAAATGAAAACTAAGCCCTCTAAAGCCCAAAACAGTTCTTCAGGATACTCCTAGATATTCAAGGCATTCAAAGTGAAAATAATAATAATGAAACGTAAAAATTATTAAGACATCTTCATTATCAGCAGCTATTGATAACTGTTACGTCAATGATTTTGGCTGAAATGTGACCCTATATATAAATTGGGAAAAAGTTCCAGATTATTATTGCTATACATCATTATCTATGTTAGCATCAACGAAGAAATGTAAAGTTAAAATACGTACGCGTGGATATATTCGCACGAGACGTTCAAATCCATTCAATGCATTCGGTACATCTGATGCCCCCAAATGTGCGGTTATCTTGAGGCACAGTTTTTTCGATTGTTTCGCTTTACATCTGTCATATTAAACGGCAACAATTTATTGCCGATTTTCAAACGCTTATAAAAAATACGCTTATAAAAGAAAGTTGTGACCTATATAAATCGATTTTACGCACCGGATGCATTGAATGACTGTTCATAAAACCGTTATGGATCTTTGCAAACGGACAATTAGGTGTGACGATATAAATGAATTCAATTTGATTTTTAACATTTATTTAAGTTCATACTGAAGCCATAGAATGTTACTGAGAACCATACTTATAGTAATTTTCTTGGCCTGTTCTATTGCAGTAAGTAGAGTGAGATTACATCTAATTATAATAAGGGGGGGAGGGGGATATTGGTCAGTGCTCCAGAAGAAAAAGGCAATATCTTAAGAGTAACAAAGCTGCAACTAATCGCAGCTACTAATGCTACTAATAAAATTTAATTTATGAATTTATAAAAATTGTTTTCAATTTGATTTGATTTAATTCATAATAATCATAAACATGATGTTTAATTGTGTTTCCGTCGTTCAGTTTACAATAATATGATTTTAATTTTTCTTATCGCACTAGTCAATGTTAAAACTTGTTGTAAAACATAATTTATTTCCGAATACTTACAACTTTTATTTATTCTTACATCATTTTAGTCAAAATTCGTAAATTCGATTGCTGCCGATGTAAAATAGTAATAAAATCAGCACTTATCACCAGTAGATTAAAAATCAAAGCTTTTCGTGCTTAACACTTGAGTTTTTAACACTTGATTGAACTAATAAAACAATTTTCTAAATTTATAATCTTTTACTTTAACACTTTGATGTATTTTCTCAACTTAAAATGAAATTATTTTTATTAAAATCGAAACGATAACACGTTTGTAAACCTAGAATTGAGAAAGTATTTTTTTATATATGTATATCCCAAGAAGAATGAAATCGAACAATTCTAAAATAACTAAATAAAATAATCTTTTAAAAGCACATTCGAAGGAAAACTTCTGGAATTGTTTATTTGTTTTTTCTCCATCGTTAATAATACAACTTTCAGTCATCAAATTTTCATTTATACATCAATTTACTTGAAACAACCAAAAAGAACCAATTAAATTTTAACTATTACTATTATTATAACTAGAAAAGGAAGCAATAAAAAAGTGCAAAAGCTTTTCGAAAAAATATCCTGTAATTATTTCAAATCAGTTGGCACTCCAATACACTCAAGTAATTTCTTTATTTAAATAAGACATTATTTAAAACAGTGTCTTAAGACATAAGACACTCACTGTCTTCATTTTCTCTATGTTTATATAGCTTAAGAATACACTTAAATAAGCGTTAATGATATACTATATTGGTATATCAAGGAAAGAGTTCTAAACCCCTTTCCGCGAAACAAAACTAGGAAATACCGGGGTTGTAAATTTCGGCATTTGCTACTTAGTAACTTTATGGCTTACATGTTTTCCGGATTTTGAAAGTATTTATCACCATTCCTGGATGTTCTCTCTTCTGTTTTTCTTGCCAAAACTTCCCAAAAGAATAAAAGTAATTTAAGCAAAATTTTGAAACTTGGTCCAGTTTGGTCTCAATTAGCGCACTTAGCCAATAAACATCATTTACATAATCTATTCAAAGTGGCAAGAATCTCAGGTGGCGTCGAACATGGCAAAACTGGCAACGATGTATATAGGAATAGAAAATTACATTGGTGACGTAGGTGGAAACCGTGAAAAAATGAAAATATTTACTTTTTCTTAAGGAGCCTCTACCAATATTTTACCTTGTATCATTATTTCCCGACTCTTAATAGTAAATTAGGTGGTACTACGTAATTAACTTTCTCTCTGTTTACAAAATTAAAGGGTGACGAGAATGGAGACAACATGCAAGCTGATATGGGCATAAAAACAGTATCGGATGATGCTTCAGGCACTGCCAATACAGATCCTACGTCTAAAGTAACCATATACGACAATTCGATAAGCGGAACTGTAGGAGTGAATAACACTGGCATTCTGTCCATAAGTTTTCATATGTATGAAAACAGTATAGAAACTAAGTGATAATAATTTGTTGTTTAGATTAAATTGTTCAATAAAGAATAAACTATAGATTATTATTAGTGATCTGCTTTCGGCTCACTTTGTAGAACTCTTTCATATTTATTAAAATTATCAAAGGGCAAAAAGGTACACTATCAAAAATGTACCTTTTTAGTTACAAATAACATCACTATAATTAAAATACTGAAGGACATAAATGATATATAGCAAGCAATTGAAACAATGATCCCCAAACAAATTTAAGGCAAAAACAATTCATTCATACCACCATTAAGGATTAATTTAATTAAAGAGAAAAACAGACGAAGGAGAGAACGGCAGAGAACAAGAAATCCGGAGATGAAGAGAGAACTCAACCAATTAATAATGCACATCGTAAAATGGGAATTAGACAACTTCAGAATGCAAAGCTATCAACATTATATAATTGGGTTTGAGAGAAGTGACTCAGGATTATGGAAATCAATAAGAAGAATTCTAAGACAACCAACAACGATACCCACTATCATTATAAATAATGAGAAGATCACAATGAATATACGAACAATTAAATAATTTTCCGTATATGATTTTGTACCTTCTAGTCTAACTGAACTCAAAAATTACATCAAACACATTCCTAAAAATCACCTGATCACGATTCGATTCCTAACACAACCCTAAAGAATTTAACCAACAAAGTCTTTACTTAGTCCTTCCAAATACTATATCTAATACTTGTTTTCGCCTGGGATGCTTTTCTAGAACATGAAAGCAAGCCAATGTTTTAATGTTCAACAAAGCTGGGAAAGCAAACAAAACCTCCTGGGAAGCTATCGATCTATTAATGACGTATTTCCAGGTGTGGTGGAGGGGGAACCCTATATCTCTATTGAGATTATTAGGGTGTTTATGGATTTCTACTGCTTTTAGGATTTTTATAATAGTCGGATTAGCGAGCTGGGATTTTGGTTTTGTTAAAAAGGATTTTGTGTCCTGTTTCATGTCTATGCTCAGCAAGTGCTGATCCAGCTGTACGTTTCAACCTGGTGCAGCGTCCGTGCTCAGTTACACCGTCTCGTTTCACCGATATACACATTTCCGCACGAACAAGGAACACGGTACACGTCATTGGATTACAGTGGCATAGGAGGATCTTTGACTGAGGTTACGGGAAGGCAACTGATTTGATTTCCTGGGTAGGATTATGTGATGGGTTAGGATTTGCGTTTTGAAAACGTGTTATGGTTCTTTCGACGTCGATTTGTGTATACTTGGTTGCCTATACTCATCCAAACATCCGAACGTGTTCAAGTGTTAGGCGCTCGTCCATTAGAAAAACATAAATTTAGCAGCTATCAGATGTACATATCAAGTATTATACATGAAAAGTGTGGTTAATGGCGCATAATTGGCTTAATCTTCAAACTTCTCCGCCTACATTCAATTAGCATTTCTATGTAGGTGTAAATAACGCGGTTATAGCTTTTTGTTTAACAACCACAAAGATACGCATGAAGCCTACACGTTTTGTATGTCACACGTTTACGTTCTCGCAAAAGATGTACAATGCAAATTACAGTACTTTTAGTGATCTGGTGTACATCTTCGGTAATAGTAAGTAGCGTAGATACGAAACGAATTGTATGCATCATGTGTGTTGATATTTAAGGACATCTGCAACGTTGAGGCGACAGCGTTGAGAAAACGTGATGGCCGTGGGGCTGGCAATGGAAGGGTACGGCGACCACGAGGCGGTAGGAGCGAGATTGACATCTACGATGGATCAAGAAATGGTAACATAGGCATCGGCAATACGGGCGAGTTGGACATCAAACTGGGACAGGGTAGCAGGTACGGAAAAGGGAAGAAAAGACCTGGTGGTAGATGGAGACCTGGTATGGGTGGTGGTGGGAGCAGACCTGGCAAGGGTGGTGGTGGTGGTGGGAGCAGACCTGGCAAGGGTGGTGGGAGCAGACCTGGCAAGGGTGGTGGTGGTGGTGGTGGTAGCAGACCTGGTAAGGGTGGTGGTGGTGGTAGCAGACC
>JAWQRJ010004798.1:0-10753 GCA_033557515.1 Diorygopyx duplodentatus
GAACCAAACATGAACATACAAACAAACAGGTAACTTGTCTTAAAAAAAAAAAAAATTAATGTTAACAATATTGTGGTGGCAAACGCTGATAAAAATGCAGGCATTGTATTATTAAATAGAAGTGACTACATACAAAAAATCGAAGATTTTCTAAATGACAATAATTATAAAATACTCAAAAAAATATTCTATAGAGGAGAACAAAAGAACTAATAAAACAATCAACAAATACCCTGAATAACCTAATTATAAACCCTAACACTATTTTATTTACGAATATAAAAACTCCACGTTTACATGCACAACCCAAATTACATAAACCCGGTAACCCATAAAACCTATAAATCGATGCCATAGATGCACCAACACACAGATTAGCTAAAATATTAAATAAGTGTTTTTTAAATGATATCAAGTTTACCCCACCACACATAATTAATAACGAATACACGATGTTTTCATGGGACGTCACAAACTTATATACAAACATACCGTTAAGCGAAACATTACAACATGACTAGCAAATAATATATAACCATTTCAATGATCAAAACATTACAAATAATACATTTAATATGCTAAAAATATGTACAGACCAAAACTTTTGTTCTTTCAACAACAACATTTACAAAATGACAGACGGACTACCCATGGGTTCTCCATTAAGTGGAATAATTGCTGATATATTCATGAACGAAATAGAAGAAACATTACTGAATAACATAGATTATCATGACAAAAACATCATAATGTGTAAAAGATATGTTGATGGCATATTTATATATGGAAAGGAAATAACATTACCCAAACACACAACTTTCACGAAAAACTAAATATAATACACAAAAATCTAAAATTTACATTAGAATTTGAAAATGAAGACAAATCATTAAATTTCTTGGATTTAGCAATAACAAATAATGACAATAAATTAGAATACGAAATTTACAGAAAACCAACACAAACAGAAGCAATTATACCTTTCGATTCATATCATCACTTAAACCATAAATTTGCCGCCATTAACACATACATACACCGAACAACAACAACTTGACGGACGAAGATGGCACAGAAAACGAAAAGAACATAATCAGACAAATCGCCATCAATAATAAATATCCCATAAATGCAATAAATATAAAAATAAATAAAATGACACTTATATCAAAAACTAACAATACACTACTAGACAATATTACAAACAAAAATCCTACAAAAAAGACATACAGAGCATAAACATATCAGGGTAACATTTCACATAGACTACAAAAGATATTACACAAGTATACAATAGTTACAACATTCAAAACCAACAACACGATTGTAAACACATTGATAAATTCCAAGGACACAATAAACAAACTTAGTAAAAGTGGAGTATATTCTCTCACATGTGATACATGTGCAGCAACATACATTGGCGAAACAGGATACGAAACACAATATTACAAAGAATTAAAGAACATAAACGAAACAAAAATTCTGCATTTGGTAATCACTTCTTAACTCATAACCATAACTTCAACATAGAGAATAACACAAAAATTCTACACCAATAAAGAAAAGGGTGTTTAATGGAATTGTTATAGGCATATCAAATAGACAAACATAAAACAGTACACAATAACATACAATGTTTAAACGAACAGTTACAACTTGTAACAATACCAATATATAAATCACTTAATAACCCGTACAAACTTTAAAAACATGCAACTTCATGATACCACACATGCGCAAATATTTTAACAAAATGTCGAACAACAACAAAGGCATAGGAAGCATGTACCTTTAAAATCAGAATAATAACAGCAAACTAAAATGAATCGCCAAAGTATAGCACAACATAAGAAGTCCAAATAGCCAAGAACACTAAACATTACCTGTAAGTGATTTTTACATACACACAATTGTCATTTAACAATAATTCACTTACATTGATAAAAGAATGATACATTGATAAAAATAAAAGAAAAGCTCAACTCCACAAAGCTAACGAAACAGAACAATCACAATAGGAGCAAATAAGAGAAGGAAAATATTATACCAACGACATAATAAGACAATGTAAGCTTCATTAACCACCACAATTAAGTAGATAATTTTGACAGTGAGTATTAAAAAAAATTACAAACTGGATTTTTAAGAATTTTATAAACAATTAACCACAAATAAGACAAGTTGCCTTCAGAAAGTTGCAATAGATAAGTTAGATTTAATTTTATAATTTATTTTAATTTGAACTTATTATATCTCACAGTGATAATAAAATGTAATAAAAATGATTTTGTAGATAACCCCTGAAGATGGCAATTAAAAATTGCCGAAACATGTAGGGTTGAAAAAAGATAAAAGAAAATAAACAATGAGAAGTGTACAATTCTTCATTACTACATAATAGTTTAAAACAGTATTATCTTGAAGAATTCAATTCCTAAGAATTTGTTACTAATTAGTTGCTAATTAATTGCCATAATTGCGCTTTTGTTGCTCGACTCAATTCCGAAAATCGAAGATCCTGCCAGGTTAACGGCCGAGTTGGCAGAAACAAACTAAAAAAATATTATTTTGAAAAACTCAATTCATATGAATTTGTTGCTAATTAATTGACATAATTGCGATTTTGTAGCTCCACCCATTTCCGAAAATCGAAGATCCTGCCAGGTTAATGGCCGAGCTGGCAGAAACAAAGTAAATAAATATTATTTTGGAAAACTCAATTTATATTAATTTGCTGCTAATTAGTTGCTAGTTAATTACCATAATTGCCCTTTTGTTGATTTTAACGGTCAAGCTGAAAAAACAAACTACAGAATTACTATTTTGCAAAACCTAATTCATAAGAAGTTGTTAATAGGAGTTGCTAATTAATTGCCACAATCGCGGTTTTGCATCTTGGAATCCCACACAATTGATTACCTTTAGTTGGGAAAAGGAGGTGGTTGTTGCTGAAAGGATTGTTATCACAAAAGACTGTGCGCTCTGAGCTAATAAGTTTTAAAACGTATGTTAAGCACATTTTGTTGCTCCTTTGAATGCGAGGGAAAAAATGTTTTAATGACGTGCGTTAAACGCGAGACTTTCTTACGCCGGTCTCCTTGTTATAATTTTTTTGATGCTGTAGTTTTCTTGGTACTACAATAATTATTGTTGCCCTAGTTTTCGGTAATAATAAACAGCGATTTTGTTGCTCCTTTGAATGCGATGAAAAAAGTTGTTTTAGTGACGCGCGGTAACCGCGAGACTTGTTTCCGCCGCTCTCCTTGTTAGAAATAATTTGATGCTGCAACGGCGTTAGGTTTGAAATAGTTCCTGTCGCTGTAGATTCAATAATAAAAGAGCGATTTTGTTGCTTTCTGCAGTGCGATTAAAAAATGATTTTAGTGACGCGGGATATTCGAGCTCCTTGCTAGAAATAATTAAAAAGTCAAAAATATGCTCGATATAAAACTTTTTTAGGATATTTTAAATTTTTTATTTACACCTCGCTGGGAATTCAAAAACTTTGGGAGGGAATAGGAGAGAACTTTTGATATGTTGCTCAGGGCATTGAGTATGATAACGTTCCCAATTATACCTTTGCCCCATTTTGTGCAAAGTTTGCTGCAAATTTGATCTGAATTTTGTTTACATTATTTCAATCATATTTTCATAATAACAAGATTACCATACGCAGTGAGGCTCGACGAAGCCCATAAAATTGGCCAGTTCCTACACATGACGTTCTAACACTTTTCCGCCGAACTCCTATCAAGATATTCTATGCGAAGAAATAGCAGCATCTCCAAAAACTAAAGGTGCGTCAGGAGATTCTTCGCTTATGCTTTTGAATTTTTTTGGTATTATCAATAGTTGTCATTGTGGCATAATGGCATTTTTAGTGGCAAAAGATTATTGGATGGTGCAAAGCGTAAAGCAGACGCCTGCAGTAAGCTTTTCAGGATTGCAGGAAACGATACTAAGCTATTTCATTCATTGGTCTCCCATCACAAAGCTCGTTCGATGTTTTTCTCGTAATTACACAATCTTTACACTGCCAGGGAATGCCAACGCTCATCGGAATAATTTTATGTGCGTCACGTTCTAACGTAATGTAAGTTGTACGGTACTGTCCGAGACAGGCATCTGTGCCTAGCATGCTTAGCACCTTAAGGTCGACTCACATATACGACATTAAGATAGGTTAATACCACTGGGCGACTTTACCAGTGTGATTGGTTGCCGTTTCCTTCTTGGAGATGAACTACAAATTTAGAAAGGATATAGTTGATGAACGGCAGTGATAAACAGTTTTTGTCAATGGCAGTTAACGTAGAAAGTCGGCTGATTATGTTTAAGGCAATTAAAAGCTTCGTAAGGAAAAACATGGGTTATTAATTTTATTTGCCTGTTTATGACCGTTTACGAGATTTCTATTGTATTACGACTTAGCAATTAAAATTTAATAGTAATAACATGTTTATTGTTAATGCCCAGGCCAAGGGCCAAGAGGACGTTGTCATTCACCTAGTCGGAATGTAGGTTTCATTAAGCACAGATCAATTTGAATAGGTGCAAATTCTGCATGTTATTTCAGAAGGGTGTATAGTTCTGGTAGTTGCCTTTCAGATTTAAGTTAGGTCGTATTATTATTATTGTTTGGTTTCTCTTAATTATTTTTTAATGGCAACAAATTTTAAACCGGCCAATAAATCTTAGTCCAACTGCAACCACAAAGAGTTGAGTAAACAATGGAAATCCTCCAAACCACCATAAACACTTCATCTGTTTACACGATGCTGTGTGCTATGAGAACAATGCAGGGTTTGTTAGGGCAGTGAAGAACACTGATATGCCGAGGCGAACACAATGATGGCGTCGTTTGTCTAACTAACGGCTGCAGCAACAGCTTTTCAAAAGGATCGATGTCACTGTAGCGCCTGTCTTAGCGTTTTTTTTTAAGCAAACGCAAGCTCTATATACGGTCTAATTAAATAACGCGAAGAAATCACCGCGGGCGTAATTAATACCTTTGTGCCATAAAGGATAACGAGAGCGACATCCTGGGATTTATGGCGGCGGCTAAAAATACGTGACGCTGCGACTAAACGATCATCCTTTAACACTGCGGCGTGCGATCGCAGTATTTGTCGTTTATCGGGATAACTGAAATGTCAGTCGCGCCGGTCCTGCTGTAAAGGTTCGTCGCGTGATTGTACGTTGAAGTCTCCGCATTTTTGCTGATATTTACGGTGAAAACAACTCCATCGTTTAAGTTTTTATCCCACTGCTATTATATAACCAATTTCGAATTGTTATACTTACAAATTAACCTTCTGTTGCGTTCGATACGATGCAAACTTTGAGCGAAAATGTCAACAACTAAACATTCGATGACAATTTAGATTCTATTATTTCAGTAATTGCATACCTACGTTATAACTGTGAATATTTCGTCACTTCAGCAATTTTTTTATGTTTGAATTTCATTTTATAAACTTTAGAATTATCGGAATATATGTTGTAAATTGCAAAACATGCGACCTTTTGTTTAATATAACAGGTCAGTGTATTTGCGATCAATAATAATAAATAAACATACGTTGCAGTTATGTTATTTATGCGTATATGAATTGCATGTAGTTTATTTGAAAGTCACTATGCCATTTAACGTCAATCATCGACCTGATGTTAACTCAAAATAGCAGATCATATGTGAACGGTATGAAACCAGAAATCATGTTCATTTTAACATTTTCTCTGTGAAAGTCACTACTGAGGGAATTTTGAGGTCATTGCATATGAATCTGTTCCGATTGGTGAGGCATCTCGAATTTGTCATATATGTATAAGTAATGCTTAAAATAAATCACAATTGTCATCGAGTTAGCAATAAACGTATAGCAATAAACGAGTTAACAATAAAATACTGCGAACAAATTGAGTTACAAAATTGCATATACTCAACTACATTATGCTTCAGTATAACGTACATTCACTGTACCTTACACGTTACAGGTATATATTCTAATGATTTTAGTTTACAAAACAGGAATGATGTGATTTCAAGATGGCGTTCGAAATCTGAAAAATCACCTGGGTATTCATAATCTTAAAATGTTGCTAGAATTTGGTTTTTATATTATTGTTTATTTGTGGCATAATTTACTCTCATTTTTACCTAGGATATTACAGGTAGTAGCATACGCAGTAATTATTAAGAAAGGCCAGCCTTTTTATTAGCATTCTGAAAAACTTGGAGGGATTTCAATTTGGCACACATATAGTACTCAACCTGTAGTCTGATTTAACGGTATACTGCATATTTTTTGCAATCACTTTGTCAATACGTTAACAATAATTAACTCTTCGCTACGTAAACGTTCTTATGGATACCACTTACCTTTGGAGTTTTTCTTTTCAATATATGATTTGCACAATGTCATAAAGTTGTAATACGTAACACGGTTATGTGTTATAAACTTTTATTAACCTAAAAAAATTGCAAAAGGTTTGGTTATTTTGGTCTATTTTTTGAAGTGCATATGCATTCAACACTTGTACTATGGGAAATTGTAAAACTACCGTGTGGATCGACGCTTGTAGAAAATAGTCCACCGAAAAGGACCCTTTTCTAAGAACCAATAATAGAAAAAACTTCACTAGCTTGAATTCCACTAAAGCAATAAAGAAAATTTAACGTTATGGGGACGTCTATTAAGTCTCCAATAAAAGCTTACTCTCACCGACGTATACGTATACGCGATGCAAGTGTTCACTTCATCGCAATAAACACTAAAACACAGAAACTGCCTAGCGGGCTGGAAGTTATCTAATGAACGTAACGTAGCGATGTTTTCTTCGGGAACATATTACTTATACATACCATCAGACAATAACCGCTCACTTCGCGTATTAACCATTGTATTGTCTGCGGGAATCATTTATCAAAACTATATATACGCGTCACAATGGCTATTTGCAAAGTCATTGTTTGTCACCTGGAAGGCTGTACCCTGGGTACCTCTTATCGGGGCCATCTGCGATCGGCTAAGGGATTATACCGATTACAAGGTATCTATAAGCTTCTGGATTCGAACGGGCATTTGTATTGCGCGTTTAAGCACACCTACCAGGCTTAAGAACGCCACTTCTATAAGTTGAACGTGAGAAGCTTCTGATCGATATCGGTGAATGTCAGATAAGTAAAGGTAACTAACAAAGTAAATCTAAAGAACTTAGGATTTTTAAAGTAAACGAAACAAGAAAGCACAACTGTTTAAAGTAGGATATCAGTGTAATTTATAAGGCTTGAGCAGAAGTGGATATTAAATTTAAAATTCGAAACTAGCTGATCCAGTTGACAATTTGTTTCAATGATTTTTATTGTTAGTAATTTCAGAGATACATGAATAAATTATGCTGAAGTTTTTAATAACGGTTTTAGAATTTAATTTATGTTATCGGGAATCTTATTAATGTGATCCACTTCTCAAACCAATCTGCCTTGCTCAATTTTTTAATATATGTCATAAATAACGTTTGATTTGCACATCAATTTCATTTTTGTATTACATTCTAGTAGGAGGTATTGTTCCACAATTTTTAAATTCCCATTTTTGTGCGGCTGTATGACATGAATGCGTAATTAACTTATTGGTTATTTCAGGCATGTAAGTTAACTTTTTGTGAACTGATTGTTGTTGATTATTTAGGTTCTGAATTATTGTTTGGTGTATTGTAATTTGAAATAAAAAACTGTTTAAAAACTGTTTAAAACAAAAAATCACAACTGGAAACATTAATAATCCCACAGGAGGTACATTTTATGTGATTATTTATCTGTTTATCACATCATGTGTGCAGTTTTTTGAAATCAACTCAAAAGAGTTGATGAGTAGCAGAATTGAATTTGGGACGTAATCAATGATTTTGAATGCCGTATTGCTGGTTTCGTCAAAAATAAATACAGAGAGTTATTACAAATGAAGAACGTAGAAGAAGAAGAACGTAGACCTGGTTATCACCTATATTTATGCGTTATACTTAATATTTAACAATTTAAGGGGCAGCTTAAATTGTTCGCTTATTAATTAATTAGTACTTGATCTTCATTCAATACTGTTTGTTTGTGTTTGTAAATTTGGAAAGCTTTCAAAACGTCCAAAATTTTTGTTCTTCGTTGCAAAATTGTAAAAATGAAATATTCTATGACGTCATGGGATGGTTGTGTTCAATTAGGTCTTTGGCGTAGTTTGACTTGTCTGTATCTTTATATTTCTAGCAACCTACATGTTTGTAAAACGTTAATCTTGTATCATTATAACAAATTTTAGATTTAAATTGCATGTTTTCATTAATATTTTAATTGTTCAATTTTTAATTTCACATTTGTAGTTTCTTTCTTTATTTTTCAACTCGGTATTTTAACACTAATTTCAAGAGCTAAAAAAATAAAAATATTCTATGAAATTAAGCATACATAAAAGTAAATAAGTAAATATAGAAATATATAATAACCATAAATAAAATATTTTTTTAAATACTATATAAGCGAGTATTAAACAATACTCCAAGTTAGCATCGAAATTTGTTTTAACATTAATTAGTATGCCAGGCGCATACGCGGATCAAATTAGCTGATTTTATTATTTTATTTCTTGTGCCAATCAAATTTTCCGCTCTGTAACCAATCTGTTTTATAAGCCCCCGCAATGAGGAAACTGGACATCTTGCTGGCAATTTAATATCACCTGTTACTACCACAAGAATGTTCTGAATACCTGGATAATTCATTTTGCTAATAGAGACAAATGTGTATGGACATTTAATGTACTATTTATAAATAAAGGATATATTAAACGGCCATTTAAGCATCCAGCCCAAACATTAAATTGTTATTAGGTGCGAATGAAAAACTTCTAGGTAGTTTTTTCCGGGACTAATGTCAATAACGGAAGCACTAACCCTGGAAAGTACATCCGCAAAAGTACACAGTCAGTGAACAGAACATTTATAATAAAAAAATCTATGCAATTTCAACAAAAGTAGATTATTTTCAAATTAAAAATATTTATATATTCGCTACTAAGGTGTAAACCCGTGACCGTATTTTGGGTATGACCACGGGTCTAGAATAGTTCCCAGGTCACGAATTTACTATTATATTGCATTAACTGACTAACTTGCTAATACATTGCACATAGTCTGAAAGTGACAAACCAATAAGTATTTAAGGTCACAGAGCATGGCCAAGTGAGCTGATCTGGCTAAAATGCGAACATGACTGTGTTTGAACTGTTAAGTTAATTTCTGTTAAGTATTCACTATATAGTAGATGTGAACATGATGTTTACAAACTAAGACCTGGTTCAAAGCACCATTTTAGCCTCTGTAAAAGGCACCAATGATTACTTTTCTAGTGGTTAAATTTTTATAGCATAAATACAATAAAGATATTAGTGTTATGACACACTAATATCTTTAAAATAATGTTAAAATAATATAATACAATAAAATTAATTATAGTGTAATTTTTTTCATAGGTTCAACAAACGTCTGTTATCGTTAATTTATATTATGTTTAAATAAGGAGGTTGGGAACCACTGCGTTTCCATTTTATTCTGTCTGGCAACAAGGTTTTTAAATTTAAAATTGCCACATGTCATCCTTTGCATATAAACTCAAGCGTACTAATTGTTTTATTTGTCAAAACAGAAATATATAGAATTAATATATGTGTAAGTATTGTTTTTTAATAGAAATAGTTGACTTATCTAAAATTCATTACGTAGTTTTACATAGCTTAATTAAGTAAAATATGTTCAATAAAAAACGACCTCTAGTAGTCCATGAAATTTTTAGCAAAGCATCAGTCAAGCTATTAAACCGCACAAGACGTTCTACAATGTTTACATATGTTATGTCAAATGTAAAATTTGTGAAATAAGTTCTTTTTATAACTTCTTATGCGGTTTAATAGCTTGATTGATGCTTTGCTAAAAATTTCATGGACTACTAGAGGTCGTTTTTTATTGAACATACTTTATAACTGTAGAGTTATATATAGTTTTCATAGTTCTATATATTTCTCATTGTTCTAGTGGAGTAAGTGCATATACAGGGTGAGGCATTTAACGTTTCAAATAAAAGTTGTTTGGTGTCGAGGGGAAACAAAGTGATTATATTATTTTTTGACATTGGAACCCATTTTCAAGGTCATCGCGGGGTCAACTTATTTTTTTTTAATGGAAACCTAAGTATTTTATAGCGGCATATACTCCCTAGAAAAAAATATGTATATATTTTTTCTAAAATGCGTCGTTCTTAAAATATAATAAATCGCTGTCTCATGTTAAATCCCTCACAATGTATATGTATATAAGGGCATATTATGCAATTGATTTTAGGTGGGGTCTTTTATATATATATTTTTTTAATTTAGGGCTCCCGAGTTAGAGGCATTTAAAGGGTTGGTCAAGAATATAGTTATTTGTTTTATTCTTGAGAACGACATTGCCTACGTTAAAATTTTTTTTGTGTACCTTGTATTTTTAGAACAACATTTTAGTATGATATTCTCATTCGCGCCTGTCATCGCAAAGGGTTGAAACGACCAACCCCTATCGATTTTTACAAAAGAACTTTTTTATCTGTCCGTTTTCTTGCAAACAAAGCCATCAGTCGTATAGCCCAAACGATTTGGAAATACGATACGCAAATACTGCAAAGGCATATTCTACAATTGAATTTAGGTGGGGTCCTTTATAT
>JAWQRJ010004799.1:0-10751 GCA_033557515.1 Diorygopyx duplodentatus
GTCAACCAGTCGTACACTCTTGGACAATCTTGGTTGCATATATGAACTAGCTCGGTCTATTGCTATCCGGGCAATCTTTGTTAGGGGTGGAAAACAATGTTTTTTTAAATGCTTTTAACCCCGAGCGAGCTCGGTCTTCCAGGTACTTAACATTAAATGAACTACAATCGTGTTGGTATCAATTATATGGAGCCCCGGCGCACTGCACTACTCATGTGACTCATGAATTGAAAAATGACTTGAAAGACAGATGGTTTCGAAGTTTGGATCCATGGAACTGGCCTGCAAGATCGCCAGACCTCACTCCGATGGATTTTTATCAATGGGTTCACATCAAGAGCGCTGTGTATTCTACCCCGGTTAACACCCGAGAAGAATTGGAAAATCGAGTTCGAGGAGCTTTTAATGCATTAGATCCGATTAAAATTCAAAATGCAACTGTCGGTGGAGTCCAATCCAGAATTCTGATTTGTTTAGAAAAAAATGGAGAACGATTTGAACACTTTCTTTGTAAATTTTTCCTAATTAGTAATTTAGTAATTTATATCTCGGTTAATGACGTAAGAACATTATCGCTTAAGTCTAATTATGTAAATTCGATTTTTCGAATGCCAGTTGCTTTCCCACGACATATAAAATTGGATTGTAACCTTCTGAATTTTGTTCTATTAAGTGGCGGCAAATTCGGATATTTTTCGTTAAATGTCCTGCACGTTCCACTTACTATTTGTTGGCGTCGACCATGAATAATAAATAAATTCATAATATCAACATTGAAGTAATTATTAGTTGTCATTTTAGAACACAGTAACGACTTCTCAAGAACTAAACAAGTGAAATATCTTGATAACTCGACTTCTAAATGATACCTGCATTAACTTTTCTACCTAAATATGAAATCAACCAACCTAAGTTACACAAACGTCAAAATTGATAACTAATTGGTAAGCAAGCCAATTTACAACAAATGAATGTATTGTCAAAGAACCGCTTTTGCAACAAGAGATCGAAAGACGCTAAATAATCGGAAAGCGGTACATTTTAGGTATAGGGAAACCCAATACCGTTTAACGGAGATTTTAATTCTACATTCTATAAGATAAAAGTGATTGATAGGTGCTATTTAAAAAAATCAGTTTTTGTCATTTAAACTTTTCTTACCTCAAAATTCAATTTTGTAAAGAATGTATGTACGAATGTCCCGCCGAATTTTATTTCGCTACTTATTTTAAAACGTACTCTCATTGATTTAATATACATGAATTGACTTTTCTTTGTTTTGTGTAAAGCTGGTTTTCTGAGAGTTGGTGGGAATGAAAAAAATAATGTAATGCAGGGTCAGTGATATTCATCTTTATTGTACAGGGTGTTTGGTGCATAAGAAGAGGTTAATTTTGAAATTACCGATTTCTAGATTAAACAACATAATGAGATACTTATGAGAGTTTAATTTAACGCAACTACTGCAACGCGTTGGCAAATATCGTATATTAATGATGTGTGCATGTTTGTATGGAATTTCACAACGAGCAGTTACTGTTGTAAACAAATCATTTCCGCCCCGAGGTAGATCTGTTTGAACTTCCAAAACTGCGTGTGCACTCTATATTGAGAGGGTGGTTTACCGAAGGTTCATTATTGTTAATTGTATAGTAGTAGGAATTTGAGTACTTTCATTCATTCTAACGACCTTGATGTGTGTGGCTGATATTTTGTTAAATCGTTCTTAGGTGGCTATGGCACAAAAGTCAAGCCGCATATAGGAAGTGACATTTAAGAGGTTATAATCGATTGTTGTGTCACATCGGTTATAACCTCTTAAATCCTGTATAACCAGATTCGAAATTTATGACACTTTATCGACTTTCCCCCTACTTATCATACCTGCGCGCCGGTTTCACTGTGGAACGATTTTTTTGTTATTGCTTTTCAAAAACGAACCCATAACAATGGAAATATTGTTTAATAAAGTTTATTTGCCGTCATTACGTATATTTACGACTATTCAGTTACAGGAAAAAAACATTAATTCGCTGTTTTTAACGCAGTTTACGATCGTTGTCACCAGACAACAGCGCAAAATGACGTCATTGGAATTTCATGGCGACCTGCGATACGCGACACTACGAACATCGCTAATAAGCGCTCCGGCAGTAAACACTGGTTAGTTATTTGAGGTTCGCGCACACCGTATGGCTGTGGTAATTTTAAAAGTGCTACTGTTCTTCTGCAATTTAATAAAGCGGGTTGACACAGCGCGTAAATAATATTATTTGCGCGCTGCAGAGTGCAATATACACAACAAAATATAAATTTCTATTATCGCCGCGGCGGGGGCTCTCAGGCTAGTTTACGATTTCGCTTCTTCGGAGGGCGGTAATAGTACCGAGGAGAGCGCGGTCGACTATGATTTAAGCTCACTTCATCGGCGTTGCGGTTGCCGCCACGTCATCGTGCTAAATGACCTTTAAAGCAACCATATTTAAGGATGCTTCCATCGTAACGTTTCGAGAAGAGGGCTGAAATGGCCATCAGCTTCTTTTATATTTCATTAGTAAAGCTTACGGTGATGTATATGCTTTTATAATGGTAAACCTGTTTACTATCGAAGAAAGAGACACTTCACACAAATGTTAGTTCACTTTCTATCTCTAAAAGGTGAATAGAATTTTAAATGATAATTAACAACAAACAAAATGAACGACATAAAACAAAAGATCAGTTTTCATTTGTTTATATTTCAAGAAAACTATTTCCTACTGAAAATAAAATATGGTGTGGATTACAACAACCCAACGTTGGCCTATATTTTTCATTCAAAATTTTGAATTACAGACTTTTTAGAAAACCAACATTGAGACGTAGTTTTTTTTAAACTTTTTAACTTCTTATAAATGGATCGTATATGACTAATAATAACTAAATATTTATTGATCTCGAATTTTATGCATGATTTACAAAAAATAATGTAGATTTTGGAAAAAAATCCCACTCGTTCTAGAGGAAGGAATAACCCAAGGTTCGTAGAGTAGATAAGGTGAACTCGTCTGGCTATAGACATTTATACATAATAAAATGGGAAGATGAGCCCGAAAATCGAGAAAATAGGCGTTTATTAGTGCAAACATCGTAAATAGACCCATTAAAACTGACTGATTTTTATTTTTAATATCACTAATCTAACAATTTAATTTTCATTCTTGTAGCCTAACTAAGTATGAGAATTTTCATTTTAACTAGATACAAAAAAAAGTTTTCAATTATTTTGTTCACCCCCTTCATCCCTTTGTAGGGAACGAAGGATGGTAGTTTTAGAACGAAGGATGTGCTCAATTTAAAAGTCTACCAGTAAGCGGTGAATGTACTGTTATTCATTTGTTTGAAATAAATGTAATCCAACATTGAATTGAGTTTTTCTGTGTCTCAGCCACGATCCTTCCTTCTCCTGCTATCTATAATGTAATGTAGCAGTATCTCTTAATTTCTTTTGTATTTTGAATTATTGTTTATAGTTCTTTTAGTTATGGTTTATAGTACATAATTTTTCAAAGTAACTATAGTATTCTGGTGTGTGTCGTTGAAGTTTTCGTTACCGTATACACTTAGGTATGTAATTTTATATATAATTTTAATACGAACACTATCAATTTTGCACATTTCTTGATTTGGAAAAATGGAATATAGCATTCACTACTGATATAACCAGAACAATTAATTAACGAAATTAAACAAGTTCATTTTGAAAATAAACATTCATTCCCTTCGAAATATTAATGGAAAATGGATATTTAATAGAAACGTTAACCACAGTGAAAGCATATCAAAAACAAAATGTTAATGTGTTTATTGTGCAAATTCCGATAATTGATAATTATGAGTATCAGTATTACGAGTTATATCCCTTGCCCGCAATAATCAATAATTTATATGCGCAAATCGAACCAGCATCTCGATTTATAGCTGCAAATGATGAAAGATACATTCTTATGAATATTTGTAAAATTTTAAGACAAAATGAATTTCTATGTTTTAATAAAATTAATCATTGTTATAAAAATAATTGTAACAATTGCGAACTGAAAATTGTAACGTAAAACATTGTACTTTTTATGAAATAAATATCGATTCCTATAAAATAATAGAGTATCCTGTTGTAACTGTTATAATAGTAAAGAAAGAAATGGATATAAAGAAAATTTGTGGAAAATTAGCCAGAACCATATTGTTAAATGGAATTTATCAAATTGCAAATAAAAATAAATGTAAGTACCGGATTAACGGTACTGTAATGCAGAATTATTTTAAACTAAATAATAAACCGTGTAATTTTGTAACGCAAATAAAGATTAATAATATCATTATCGAAAGAAACCCCGATATTATATTACAGAATTTAACAATAATTGTGGATAGTAAAATACCCAATTTGGAACTAAATTATAAGAAACACTATGCAATAAACTATTATAATAGTAATTGTAGTTATAATCGCATATTTGATTGTAAAACGTTACGATATTATACATATGTTACGTGAGAAGCCAAGGACAAGGACCGACATCGAGAAGATTGCCTAGTCAACAGATAATACTGTCAAGTCAGCGAACGATAGCGAGTTAATAAACCTTAATTCAGTTGTTATTAGTATACCGTTTTGTACGTTGTATTCCGCTACAAAACAAATAAATTAAATAAAAGTTATTACGTTTATGGAATTAGTTTTTTAAAATGTAAGTGCGAACGGGAGAATTATAACTCCAGGGTGTTCAGTGGATGGTTGTAGACATTTTAAGGAACGTTAAGGGGGTTCGTTATATGTGCAAAGTGTCATGGTTTCAGATATATTGGCAAAATTTGGAATTTGGAATACGTTCACATTATAAAAACCCATTAACCCCATGAGATGTGATTCAAATTCTATCAATTCTAGAGCATATTTTATCAACTTGTTGATTTACATTTTGTATACTTGAAAAAATACTGAACTGAGATATTGTTTTCCTATATTATCAAATCATTAATGATACATTATTGATCATCAATCCGAGTCATTAATGACATCATTGAATAAACTATCAAACATGATGCGGTTACAAGTTAACTAAAACATTTATTTTAATTATAAACATTTAAAAATCTATTACGAGGGTTGTACCGAAACTAATACAACGCTAGCCAGCGTTGCGTTAGGTTCGATACGACCCTCGTAAATTCACTTTATTTACAAACAAAAACCTTTTTAATGAATGACAAGATGCGTTGAACACGCGAATCGTCAATTTATTTCACTTTTTTTCGTAACATTTTCAAATTCATCCTTTTAACATCAAATAATAATCGCTTTGTAGTTCTGTACTGTATTTTTCGATATAAAAATTTAATATTGCACATAATTCACAGCAGAAGAATCCACAGCACAAAGGAGTCAATTCAGTCGGAATAAAATCTAAAACTTAAGTACATATCAAATTATAACGGAAAACAATTGTGAATATGAAATTGTTAAAATTAAAATACAGAATTATCGTAAAACAATGACTCAAGAAAGAAATTTTATTACTAATATTAAAAATACTAATATCTTTAACACTGTATTTGTCTACCGGTTTCGGTAATTACATTACCATCTTCATGGACATTTTGATTATATAAAATCGTAAACTACAATTAAAATCACATGTTAATATTAATGTAACATGTGATTTTAATTGTAGTTAAGATTTTTTATAATCAAAATGTCCATGAAGATGGTAATGTAATTACCGAAACCGGTAGACAAATACAGTGTTAAAGATCTAAAATTAGTTTCATAAAGTACTGATTGGTAAAATTATTACACCCCTTCTTTTCTGAATTTTAGTTAAGTCAGTAATACAGAATTTTCTAATTCTTTTTCAATGATGAACGAGCACATATTTATTGTTATTTTGATAACATTATTTCAGAAATACTCTCAATCTAATAGATTTGGGTAATTAATAATTCAAAAGGAAACTGATGTTACGAATCTAAATATACATTTTTCATTTCTGATAATTAATTTTCACGGGTAACCAAACTTTAATGCACTGTATTAACTTTCGCAAAGTTAATAATTTCCACATATTCATTTAATTGATGTATTACCAATTATAACTCCACTCTCAAATTATTAGTGTTTGTTCAATTGTTAAAAGTATGTAGTTTTGTTCTAATGCATTAAATCGTTGCTGCACTTGAAACATATTATAATTAATAATTTGTACACTGTCGTTCACATACTTAATTAAATTCTCGTTTGCATTTATAAATTGATTTTGTGTTAGTTTAAGTTCATCAATTATTTTATCACATTTTTCAGCATCTGCGTTATCTAAATTACCCATTATAAATTTTATTGCTGATCCAAGAAAATTCACTAAAGCACGTTTATTTCTATTCACTGGATTTAAAGCAATATGTTTAATAGTTAATTCATCCAGAGTTCTTAATAACAATTCACTTTGTAAATTTTCGGTATAAGTGTTTGTATCGTTTTGCAAATAACCATCAACAATAGTCATATACTAATTATAAATATCAAGTGTTGGTTTTAAAGTAATTTTAGTTGCCATCTCAAAATATTTTCGCCTGTTATATGCAATACACATGCGATTTTTTGACCATTTAATCTAAAATTACTCAAAAACCTGACGTGATAGAGAATTTCTGCGGTCTGATTCGTTTTCAGCGTCAAATAGTCTAGATTTGTCATTTTTGTAACTGACCTCCTTGTAGGACTGTGTGTTAAAGTAACACAAATTAATTGGATTGTTTATAGTTTATTGAAATGGGAGGAAGTTTATAACGTAATTTATTGTTTAGGCAGAAGTTTTTTCTACACAATATTAAGCCCAACTTAATAAGGTAGATACTTTTAATTTTTGCCTATAACTAACCAATAAATCAATATTGAAATTACAGGGATACAGCATCATTTTCAAAATAAAATTGTGCAAAAAATTTCTCCAGTATATTTTATGCCAGATATACCTTACGTCGATCGATTCATCCGTATTAACAAAAAATGCGCTGAACTTTGGTTTTCCGGCGGGATATTGTCGGCCGATGAATGAGGGGCGGCCAAAAGAAAGTTATGAAGTAACTCGTCAGCCGAGTCAGCGAAGAGAATGCGCCGTCTTTCACAAAAGGATAATGATCCCGACCTGTGTGTCGACTGGAACTTATGGTGCTTTCAAGGTGGCTTTTTTATATTCTTTTCCCCAATATGAAGATTAAAACACTTTATACATTTCCTCACAAGAGTAGGATAGTTATCCCTTTGTAACCATTACTTACAAAAATTATGGCTTATCAAACATAATAATCCACGCATACGTCTTATAAAGACTGCAAATTAATTGTTAGGTTTTCGCGTTTAAAGCATAGAAAGTACGTTTTGAGGCTCCTTTACAGCGAAATTCAGCAGGAGGTATTATGCCATATCGCAGTCCTCCCACGTTTGAAAAAACCGCGCAAGCAGTGGGTGAACGGCAAAAAGGAGATGGGTGCGGAAATGAAACCCTTTGTGCGAGTTCCAGCTGACAATAACACAGATTTTCCGGGATTCTCCGTTTTATTGACGCTCGGTCCCAAATAAGGGACGTTAGCTGCAAAAGGAATGGAAGGCTCTCGGTGTCACGTCTTGGCTAGCATTCGGCGACAACATAAAACTACCATATTTGCCAAACGTAAAGCAACAGGGGTATTAAGTTTTTAATTGATATTGTGAGTTTTTTTTGTGATTAAGGGCAGGTATCAATAGTTAGCAATGCACACTAAACTCTTCCTCAGCGATGAAACTCTACAAAATGTTTCATAGGAAAGTTTTCTCTAAAATACGTGTATATCAAAATTGCATTCGTGAATATATCTGTTTTTTTAAATGTACTTACATCTTTTGTATCTTCAAGAAATAACTTTCGGATGCGATATACGTTCGAATTTTCCAAAAACTGCATACTCTGATACCTCGTTTAGTATTCTAGGTATAATCCCTCCATGGGCACAAAATGCACGAACCTCGCGACATAATTAGTTCGCGCCGAAATGCATCAAAAGAGACGGATCTTGTTTCATCTCTAGGCAACAATTATGCTCCCGTTACACGTAGTAGACTTCTCTACTTTTCACAGAAATGACGATATAGATGAGAACGCTGGAGATTTGGCCAAGCCAGAAATCAATTCTATAACTTGACAAAAGACGATGTGGATGTTGTTGATGAGATGAACGCATCTTACTCAGTTGCCAAAGTATCATGCAGATGACAACTAACCATATTCTTTGATATTATGAGTACAGGAGGTATCAATAGCCAAATCATCTATAAAGCAAACACTGATCATTTTGTTGAGAGGAGGATTTTTCTGAAAGAATTAGCCCTCAGTTTGATGAAACTGAGGGCTAGCAGGAGTTGAAATGCCAATCGAGAAAGAAAATAAGAAGCAAAAGGGAGAAGGATTCTGTGTTTTTTGCCCGAGAAGGAACAACAATAAGAAAAAAAATGTGCCAGAACTGCAATGTCTCAATTTGTCCATCACACACTCTGCGCAGTTGTGTGCAAAAGTGCAGGAGTTCCTAACTGAAAATTTATTATTTTCTAATAGTTTTTCCATGTATAATTTTTTTCTCTCATTCATAAATTTTTATACTTTTTTCTTTTGATGTGTAAAATATAAATTCGTTTTTTACTATTACTACAGTATTATAACCTATTTATTGCCAACCCACAAAGTAATGCCATTATTGATTTGAGGTTATAGAATAAATACCAGCATTTTTATTTATATCCAAGTATATATTTTTTTTAATTTCAATATAATGGTTTATTTGAAAATTATTAATCCGTTTTTTCCCCCATTAACCTTACATTTTTGTTTTATTTTACTGTTGCAATAAGTCTCTTATTTAAACCATTTTTTTCATTTTAATTAAATGAAACAAAAATTGTAATTAAATTTTTTAAATCTCTTGTGAATAAAAGCATTAAGCCAAACAAAAAATGTTGGTATTAAACGAATGTAAGGTAAACGACAGGCAATTAACTAGAGGTCTAGCGAGTTCCCCCAGGCTAAAATACAATTTACAAATTAATTAATTAGTAAACATTTTAATCGTTATTTAATTTTAAGAAGTGAAGTTAGCTTCCTATTTTATTCTGGTTTCGTGAGGATCAACTTAAGAAAATCAAATTCGCATCATTTGTTTAAAATTTTTAACACATTACTTGAAGGTTGTATTATTAAGCTTTATTATTTGAACATTTTAAATGAAGCAGTTTATTATTTGATATTATACTTTATCTACCTAGCTTTTCGAATTGTAAATGCAATTCAGTAAACTCTTGAAGATAAGTTTTATACTACTCTCCTGCAGTTACCAGAGCCAAAAAGCTTTCTGGAGATACTTTGGGAGATAATTTTGTTGTGAGGTGCGTCACAGCATATGCTTATTATATGTTGCAAGTACACATCGTTATTTGTAAAATGCAATCATAGAATTTATCAGATAATACATTAGTAAACATTACAAGATTTTTTTATTCATGGAACATAGCAAATCTATTCTAAATATTTAGAACTATTTATTAAACATTTGTAAAAAAAATCTTTTTTGTTCTTGTTTTAAGATTGAAACCTTTATCCTAATGAAAAATAAAATCGACCAAAAATTCGACAATAATTTTAAAAAATGCAATAATATACAGATGTGCCTGAAAAATGCGGAAATATTGAAATAATGTTACATCTTAGAGAAGTAAGAAGTACTGTAACATTCATTTGAAACATTTTTTCCTGAAACGAATTATAAGAAGGCTAGGGCTCACACTACCTTCTATACAGTGTGTTTGTTTTTTCAGAGCCAACCTTATATCTCCGTTAATATGCAAGACATTTTTTTAAAAAACACAATAAAAAACTTTATATAAAAATTGAATTATTTTAAAATTGCAATTTGGTGGAAAACTTAAAAATATTTTATTGCAATTTCCCGCTGGAGGGCGATAGTCAACTTTTTTTTCTAGTCTACTTCTTGCATCAGTTTCGAGATGTGACCCAAAGTTGTGTTTTTTAAATGTAAACTACATTTTGACACTTTAAATTATGATATCTTCGAATGAGTATTGTACACTTTTGGTATTTAAATATTTTTATTATATTTTTTTTCTGGTACCCTACATGTTTCGAAGAACAATTTTCTTCATCTTCAGGAGTATGCTAAAAAATCATTACAAGTTATTTATATTATATTATTTGTTATGAAATATATAGTTATGTGTATAGTACACATTAAAATGTGTAGGGTTGAACGTTCTCAAATATTCTGAGTAAAATCTTTTTTATTTTTTATTTTATATTATAAATTAAACAAGTTACTTGTCAAAAGTAACTTGTCAAAACTGGTTCTGTTAAATTGCATAAAACATCTCAATCTTAGTTGAATATATTGTTTATTTATGGTTGTATGTAAATGTATTTTAATAATCTTGTAATGTTTTTTCAATCTGGAAATTGATTTGTAGGTGTTGTTAACTGTTAACTGGTATAACTTGCAATAATTACCTTGTGTGGAATTAGTAATTTAATAGTTTGTGAAAATTTTTGTGACTTTGATGATGCTGTATAGTGTCTTTATTATACGGAGCGTTCAAAAATGATTGACCGGAATAAATTTTGAGCGAAAGTGAAAAGTCCATCTAAACTTAATTCTATTCCGCTGCAACTTCATGT
>JAWQRJ010004800.1:0-10750 GCA_033557515.1 Diorygopyx duplodentatus
ATATATATATATATATATATATATATATATATATATATATGTAAATTGTATTTTGAAACAGAAGAAGTCCCGGAGGTGATTTTTTCCTGCATTTAATCTCTTTAGTGGTTTATTTTACATTTATTATGATGTAACACTCTTCTGTGTTTTCATGAGTTGATCTGGTTTCGACTATCTTCGAAGAACTTTTTCATATTGCTTAAAATGATACAAGATTAACGTTCTACTACCGCACGTTATGTGGTTGTAGAAAGTTAATTTTGTATCATTTTAACTAATTCTGAGTTTTTCCTTAGTAATTATTAATTAGTCATGCTATAATTCGTAGTGCTCTTAATAACCTCGTACATTTCTTTATTGTTCTATGGTGGTGAATTCCTCTTTGAGGGGTGTCGACGATTTCTTTATTATTAACAGAAGTTTGTATTCGTTGGTGAATCATTGCTATGTAGAGCCCTTTCAAATTTAAATTTATTACTCCCTAGGTAAACAAGCTTTTGTGCAGACGTTTTATCATAGAATGCAGCACAAAAACCGCCGGCAGCTTTGTTTCCGAGATAAGAAGCTTTTGAAATCGTAAAAGATCGCACTGCCTCTGATTTTTTCCTTATTAAGTACATTTTTACCGCTCTGCAGTTACTTTGAATAAGGTCCGAGGAACAAAAAGGACGTTGCGCTTTCATTTTCTAGTCCGTTTGATTTTTATAGATGCCTTAAATGAAAAAGAATGAATTTGAACCGGTTAAATATTGATATGTTTATACTTTAATCTCTGTAATATGTAAATGTTTCATTTAAATTATTCATTTGTAGCTGAAAACAAGGTTATATTTACCGTAGTATTAAATCCAAACCATACATTTACCTGTTAGGTGCACTGCTTATTTCACATTGAAGGGAGCTGTTTAAAAATTAATTACCATTAATGGACTGCCGTGGAGTTCCATGTTAATCTTCTTTATTTAATTTATATAATTAGTTTGCTTTAACATTACAGGTCCCACATGTGTTCTGACCATACGCATCCGTGCTAGTGCTATAAAAGCAATGAATTAATTAAATTTGCTAAACGACTCTACTGTAATGTTATTACACGTACGTGCTACTATGTAGAATTAAACATTCATGTAACTACAAAATAGAATAAACGTTTCATCTTGAGCACCTAATTTAGTAATAATTATTGAATACTTTTTCAGATTTAAGGCAGTAATGATTTTTGATTATTGTATTATACCATATTATGTATGTATGTTTTTTATATCATAAGCAATATAATAAGTATTATTGCAAAACCTTCAAAGTGACATTACACAACATGAGGCTAATCAAGAGTAATTTCTAAGCCATATCTTTTTAAAAGAGAAAAAAATACGGTGATACTGATACTGATCTAATATAATGTAAAAATGACGTAAAACATCTTTTTAACTTGCCTTTATTCCCATGCACTGGATACCGGTTCGATTGTTACACTCATCATCAGTCTAATCAATATAGTTAATTAATATAATTAAAAGATAAAAAAGATTTAAACAAATTAATATTAACTTGTTTATATAATGTTTAAGTGTCACGTTTTAATAGTTTTAAAACCCAGTTTGGGAATAAAATCAGTTTTTTTTCTGTACTTGCTTGATGGCAATCATGGTAAACCACCTTCTCTTCTATTTAAATCTTTTTGAAAACTTTTGTTTTTGTTAAAATATATCTGCAAAAGTAGTACATGAATATTACCTTTGCAGTATCTTATATTTCATAACCTGCCACTTATTATTACGCAATGGAAAACCCCTTAACGTCACTTTTTATCAATAATTTCACACGTTAAAATTTCCACTTCGCAAATTAACAAAATGACTGCATTGCCTCTGAGAAGTTTTCTCGATTACCCGGCGAATATAAGCGAGGAGCCTGGGCTTTTCTTAAGGGAGCTATTATGAGCTCATAATTAATTGTTCGCGAAGGAAACGGTGACAGGAACTAGATCTTGCTTTCCGCTTCTGCAAACGCTAGCTCATTATGTCTATTTACATTTCGATCGCGTTATTAATAAAGAGCCCTATTGCTTGCGACTGGCCCGGCGCTCGAATAATTGAAAAGTCCGTT
Source organism: Diorygopyx duplodentatus (assembly GCA_033557515.1). Taxonomy (NCBI): domain Eukaryota; kingdom Metazoa; phylum Arthropoda; class Insecta; order Coleoptera; family Scarabaeidae; genus Diorygopyx; species Diorygopyx duplodentatus. Next base: position 2,110 of record JAWQRJ010004800.1, read on the forward strand.
GAAAGAGCGAACTAAGTTCATTTATTTTACCTTTCATAAAGCCCAAGGCACCCGCTGATTAATATATCCGAATGGGAGCGCAATTATTTATGAATACCTTCTAGACATCAGAAGTTATATGTTAAGGACAAAAGGTATAAATTCACTATTAATCATAACTCGAAAATTACAGTGACCTTTTTTTTGTTGGTATTCCCGTATATGTGGTTGAACTGAATGTTGAAACACGAGGTTGGTTCGAAGAAAAAATGGAAAAGTGTAGGCAAGGCTCTCTATTAATAACCACTTTTGATGCAGTGGTTATTAATACAAGCTTGCATGAATAGCAAACAAATTCCAATTTACAGTTTACGTGCGATGTTATTTTCTCCAGGCGCAATGTAATTCCAAACTTTAGTTTCCCGCTGCTTTGAAATTTCCAATATCAGTTTCTCATTTGCAGTTGTGCCGCCGCGACGTTTCTGCATTTTCTTTGGTAAAATTCCAAGCAATTTTTTGTCAATTTGAGAAGCGTTGAGGTTGTACTATTGAATTGGTAGCGCACAGATGTCACTTTTCACAAATTTGTTCGCAGCAATGCAATATACGCACATATTGCCATTGCTTATTTATTGTTTATATGGCGTGTAATTTAATTTCGGGCAATGTTGCGCATACGAGAGATAACATTTGCAATTTTGCTTTAAATTTACGTTTGCTAGAAACTATGCACGTTCATATGCTACTGTCACTAAATGTTTATTCAAATAATGCATTGTAACTGTTTTGTATAACGACATATAAAGCACGATATACTTACAGGGTGCAATATATTATTATGTCATTATTATTATGTTATTAATATATCCCTATATTGGGATGGTATACTTTTCCAACTTCGTACCTCAAGATTAATGATCAAATGTCACTTTTAACTCTACAGGGTGTTTTACCTAAAACCACTATCCTCAATAACTCCAAAACTAAAAGAGATTTCGTTATTCTGTAAACGGTAGCTGTTTGCTACCAATTCACCAATGACTTCATTTTTATTTACAAATCCTTTTTTTTATTACTTTTTTTTATTAATTTGTTTAAATCCTTATTAAGTCCCACTATGTGTATCTTAAGTACGATACCAAGCGTCAAAGAGTGATTATATGATCAATTTTAAGCAGAAAAATTCAAATGACTGTGACCTAAACGCTTCCTAAAGGAGCTATACAAAACTTTACAAACGTGTTTTTAATGATAAATCCTTTTCCACGGTTTTCGAAATAAACCAACGGTTTTCGAGGAAAACCGGTATACATTATTAAAATTGCAAGCCTACTATATCTGACGACTAAAACTTTCCTATTTCTTATGTAGAAGTTAAACTTCAGTGTGATACTTTACTGATGTCAAAATAATTTTATTTTGTAGTTGTAGAAATTTACTAGTTGCAGAAACCGCGAGATAAAATAGGCTTACAGTTTTAATATTGTATAGTGATCATTTTTCATCCCCTATCGTTGCTAAATTCTGTTGAACCTTATGTTACAAGGTTGGTAATCGGCTTCCAAAGAGACACAAACTATTAAATTTCGCCCAAAAGGAAGCCATATAGAATAGATATTCCTTTAATAAGGTGCTCCTTAAATTCGACATATTAATTTAAAAATGCAATAATAACCGTTCCCGATAAACTGAACACCCGGTATGTTCGAAAATAATATCGGGTTATGAACAAGTAAATATAGTGCAACTTATGTTTGACGATTTGGTCTATAATGTACTGCAAAAGAGTTAAGCTGTGGCCAACTGCCCCATCCTGCATGCGCACGCAAGTTGCGTATGCAGGATGGGCATATGGGATGATATGTAATTTTAAAAAGGTAAAAAAACTTACTTATTCAGTGAAAAAAGACAATAAGCAAGTATTTAACACCCTGTATAAAATTATTTAGTAATAATAACACATAACATGAGCATTTGTGAATAATAACACGTTTGCAAAGTTCAGTAAGAAAATTCCCAAGGCTTGCTGTGATCAATCTAAAATTAACTTTTGACAATTAACATTGAGGTGCCATATCTTCTTTAGAAAGGTGTGTCCTAAGCACCTTAATTTGAAGCTTTTCAGTTTAAAATTGGCTATATAATCACTCCCTGAAGTTGGGTAACGTACTTAAGATGCATCCTATATATTTAGTCCACAAGAAAAATGGGCTTCCAAAAGCATTGGAATTACGCCCATTTAGTGGGTTTTATATAATAATGGGATATGTTGTAAAATGTGTACGTAGTATCATTAATAAAGAATTAGCAAACGGGGGAAAACGATGAAGAATTACTGAAGTTTAAAGGAACTGCCCAAAATTATCATTATTTGACCCGAAACCGGATGCTACATTAAATAATACTAACATTAAATAATTGGTTATCCTCTTTAATGTTACAGGTGTATTTTTAATGGCATACAAACGTATTAGTTGTACGTACTGCTGTGTTCAATCTAATGATTGCTTTTTCGACAAAGGCCTCATAATAATAAAGATGTAATTAATGAAAAGCAATATACAAATAAATATTGCAGTAGTTTTCTATTGTATATAATTTACAAAAAAATAATATACATTAAAGGAAATGGTATGACAAATGGGAACAGCGGATATGTAGGATGAAGACTATGGGGTTTTATTCAATACACAGTGCGTTCAGCTTTCAGTGAACAAATTTTTTTGTGACGTTTAAATATCCTCGAGCACAAATCTAGGAACTGAGTGTATTGATTTATTATCGAAGCAGAGTTGTATGTGAATGACCTTTTGAAAATAATCCTGCGATATCGGGGAATTGCATTAGTGCAACTTAATATTTATACTACGAATGTCGGTTCGAAGTATAAATAAGAAGAAATCCTTATGTGATTTGCCAAGTAGGGTGGTGTGTGGATATTCACAATTTTAAAACAAGAAAACATGAAAATGAATAATGCAAATGAAGCATTACAAGCTCAAATAAAAAATTTGTGTTTTCTGATGCATTTTTTATCGATGGCCACCAAATACCATAGAATCACATAAGAGCATTTTGTTTCCATTCACACTTTAAACTGGAAACAAAATGCTCTTATGCGACATAATATGTTTAAATCCATATAGCATTATAATGTCTTTCTGATCCCCATGCGCCAAACAATTACTGTTTTGAGTATGGAAATGAGACGAACTGATTTACGAAAAGATGTACACAATACAAAACACATACACAACGCATTAGTGTAACCATTTTTAGCAATTTTCCAGCAAATCCTAGTTTAGAATCATTTAGTATTAGTCTAAGACTTCTAGGAGAAGACTGATAAGGAACTGTCACTCCGTTTATCTTTATTATTATATTCCTATATTACTTGAGTTGAGTACCGATCTGCGGTGTACTCGCAATTGAATTATCTCCCACCATATTTAAAAAATCGACGTCAAGAACATGCTCTCCTTCAGAAACAATTTTTGCACCTCCAGTTTCCCAAGCGCTCACAAATACACTTTGAAACATCTTTTTATCGGGTAATCTTCGATTTGGCGAACGACGTCCATATTCCTTAGATGTCATCAACATATTCCCTTCTTCCTATCTACAGTTAGTTACAAATCATTTGCAAACGGTTTTGTCAAACATTACACCCTTACCTTTTTTTGGCTCTCCGGTAATGGCCGCGTCGGTGAAGAAACTCTCCGTTGACGTTTCGCCGCTCATTACAGACGGCATCGTCAGAACTAACTGATACGGAGCCCTTTCACATTCTGATTTTGATCTTTTGGATAGCATAACTTTCCAACAGGCTGAAACCACCACCACTTTAACTACCACAACCCATTTCCGCAAACGCATTCCCAACGGGAGGGTTATTGCAAGTGTTGAGGTTGCTCTGGTCAGACCCCCTTGAAATATATCTGATTCTATTCGCCATAAAACTTCCAAACTCCTGCAGCGTTCCCAACTTCCTATATCAAACGTTCCTAAGTCCGAATGGGCCGCACTAAAAACCCTTAAGTCCAATCCTGATATTACTATACTCAGGGCTGACAAGGGTAACGCTACTGTTGCTCTTTATAGCCAAGAGTATGAACAGAAAATCAATTCTTTACTCCAGCCAGGCCGAATCCTACAAACACCTCCAACATGATCCAACATAATGTATTGAACGTTCCATTACAAGAGTAATCAAATTATCCTCCCTTCCCTTAGATGTACAAAAAACCTTAATTCCTCACAACTCCAAATCCCCTAAACTGCATGGTCTTCCTAAAATCCACAAAGGTAGTGTCCCACTCAGATCTACTGTTTGTACCATAGATTACCCTACCTAGAAACTCTCCAAATACCTTTCTCAAATCCTAAAACCAAACACTGGCCAAACCGATTCCTTTGTCCGTAACTCCCAACATTTTGTGCAACGTTCACTTGTCCTGGACGAGAGTGATCTTCTTGTCAGTTTTGACGGTGAGTCACGTTGAGAACGTTTTTATGGAAGCGTTTGAACAGCAAGCCTCTTTGTCCTATCATCAAAAACCTAAGTGCTGGTTCAGATACGTAGATGACACCTTCGTCATTCGGCCACACGGAAGGGACTCCTTAAACGACTTCCTTACTTTCCTAAACTCCCAACACCGAGACATCTGCTTTACCAAGGAGATAGAAGGGGAAGGTCGTTTACCCTTCCTCGATGTCCTAGTATCCCGTTTACCAAACGGTATAAAAAGTCACACTGATTACCGGAAACCTGCTCACATGGACCGCTGCCTGACCTTCTACTCACACCATCACCCAGTTCAAAAGCAAGCTGTTATCAACAAGCTGGTCAAACGAGCATTCCTTATCTCGAATCCTACCTCATTGAAAAAATGAGTTTAACCTCGTCACCAAAACCTTAACTTCTCTCCAAAATATACAAAGAACCATAACCCGTCTTCAAAGCGCAAATCCGAACCCATCACATAATCCTACCCAGGAAATTAAATCCGTAGCCTCCCTGCTCGCCATCCTAGGAGTTACAGATCGTATCAATAGAATCCTACGTCCTCACAATATAATATAAAATCCGTCTTCATTCCTTTATCCATGTTAACCAGTCACCTAACCTCAGTCAAACATCCTCCTTGTCAATTCAATGACATGTACTGTGCTCTTGTTCATGCGGTAATGTGTATATCGGTGAAACGAAACGATCTGTCAGGGCCCGCATAACTGAGCACGAACGCTGCATAGACTTGAAACCAAACACAAAATCCTAGCTTGTGAATCCCACTATTATCCTAAATAAATCCTAGAAGCAAATGAATTCCATAAACATTATAATAACCTCAATGGAGATATAGGGTTCCCCCGCCACCACACCTGGAAATCCGTCATTACCTTTTCCTGTCCTATTGACGGCCACACCGCCAACACACTCACTGACCTACCCGACCTTACGTACCAGCATGCGCATCCATCTTTCATATATTTCGTTTAGAAATTTTTTATTTTTGGTAGGCAAACACAGTAAATAGAAGGAAGCAATATACTTTAGTAGTGGTCAAATGATTAATTAATTATTTGATTGATTTTGTAATCACTCTTTTTGATCGTGTGCGTAATATTATATAAATGCAAAATTTTAAAAAAATGTACGGGATAATCCCTGCATTCATTACTAAAATTTCGAAATTAATTTAAATTGAACAGAAAATGTATTATTAATGCAAATTTTATACAGTATCGGTTTCATGTCGCACAAAGAAATATTGCGCCAACTGAATAACTGTTCTCTTTTCTGTAAATTATAGAAATTTATAGCGTTTACTTATTCAGTGCTGTCGATAGATAAACGCAATTACATAAAACCATCATTCAGGAAAGAAAATAGGAACGCTTACGTAATTCACCCTAATGGAACCTTACTGTTGACGATCGACCCATCTATTATCAAAACCCGTAATTGATTTCGCATAAAATTTTTAGTTCTCTTCCGCCATTCCCGAAATAGAAAGCGTAATGCCTTGTGGTAAATTGATTTTATAAACGCGAGCTAGCTGAACGAAATTATATGTCAAGCGGATAACTACGTGTACTTTGCCGAGCAAACCGCCAATTTCGAGGTACAATTTATTTCCTCTGACTACCAGTTCCTTTAGCTTTTGGATAGGAATTTATATATTAGGGCCGAGCGTGGTAAATATAACGTTATCCCGTAGGCGAGCGTGAAGTTAAATGGAACTCTTAAGATAAACCACAAAGGATATTTGATGACGAACCCAGGGGTCATCAAGTTTTGTCGACCCTAAATAAAACGATTGCTTTTATTGATGATTTCTAAAAAAAATGTTTGGTTGTTCCAAATTTATGTCGGCACTAAAACCATCAACGTGAATTATGGATGCTCCTAATTTGCTATAGTTGTTATAATATTCTTTTAATAATAGTTCCAAAGAACTTTCAACACCGATTAGTGAAACGTCCGAATGAATGAAGATATGTTAAATTCTTTCAACTTGCTTCGTATAAATATTCGCAACATTAAATAAATACCAAATTATTAGACTGATAGTTTAAGTTTTGTTTTTGTTTAAAACAATACGCACAATTTCCGATCAAAACATACATGACTCTCAATAAATGCCAGTAAAATAAAATAAATATATTTTAATTGTCGTTGCTGTGCTTTCCACAAATTTCCTACTCTTTCAACAAAATGTAATTCACGTTTTGATTATAAATTTCGCTTTACAGAACTTTTCACTTGTATTTTATGACTTTATATTAATCTGGTTTTACCCTCCGCCTACAATCGTCACTTTATTGCTTGTACAGCCGTACAGTATAACGTTTTCACGTTCTGAATTTCCCCTTTAATTTTATTTTAGCTTATCAAAATTATTGTGTTATTTATTACTGGTTATACCTTTTACTTTAATAATGGCTTGGGATAACAACGACTTTAGTATTCTTAATACCCGTATGGAAGAATGAAGAAAATGCAGTTCGCCTTATGTTAGCTATGCAAGCTCTATCAAATATAGTGGGAATCCACACAAATATTCCATACGTCTAAGATGGGATAATTAAATTCTTGTATTATGAGGTAGTGTGCAATGTCTGAATACTGCATAGAACTAAATTTCTTGTATACGTAGTATGGCGGATGTTTTTATCAACTAACGTAAATACTATACATGTTTTGAATTTAAAATCAGCTTAATGTTACAATACAACATGCTTGAATGAATTAAATTTATGCCGCAATCGCTTAAGAGTTTAAAATTTAAAATAGCAAATGGATGCACAATCCATTCGTGGAGGATGTGGAAAAAAGATAGCGAGAAAGACAGAATAAATAAGCGTTATAATTCACAAAAAAATATTTTAGTGACACAAACAGAAGGTGTGATCTTTGGCGGTTCAACTTTTATTACCTCTATGCATCTACACCACTTTTAAATCTGGTTCTGTATTCAAAAGACACTTGAAGCAAAAATTTGTGATCAAAAGTCGAAGCGTTGAACAAATAATAATAATGTCGTTGAAGACGTAACGAACATCCTCTTTACTATAAAAAAAACATTTCAAATATACGGGCTGTCCCTAATTCGATGCACACTATTGGTATCTTGGAAACGGTAAGAGCAACAGACTCGATTAAATAGAACAACATTGGGGTGTTTATCTAAGCTGTTCAGAGCCTCTGTTGTTTTTCCAAAAAAATGCATCGCCTACTAGATATCCCGAAAAAACTGAAAATTGACATTTTCTTCAAATGTGAAAAATTTCGAGAGAAAAAGTTGTAGATATTCTGTAGGGTCCATTATACAAATATTTTCTACCTTTCACCAGTTTGGAGATATGACCCAAAGTTGTATTTTTTTAAATAGAAACCATAGCTGATTTTGACATTATTAAATTACTTGATTTTAATACCATTCCAACGATATAAGGTTCGAGATATTCATCTTTCATAGTTTAGGAGATATGAAGAAGAATCATATTCCACACAGATTTTAACTCATATCACACTATCCATGATTACAACAAAAGACTACGGTCCAGTTGTATAAAGCATTGTTAACTTCATGTTAAGTTAACAACGTTGTTAAGCAATCTGATTGCCAAGAAATGAAGGAGCTGATTACGAAAGGCGAGTTACATTTTGTAGATGGTATCTCGATCAAATTGCAAATGATTTGACTTTTCCTAATAAAATTCTTTGGAGTGATAAAAGTCGATTTACAAACAACCGCATTTACAATCGGAATAATTACCATTATTGGAATAATGAAAATCTGAAAATAGTTCCACAGTCACGTTTTCAGGAACGATTTGGATTTAACATATGGTGCAGCATTTTGGGAAATCGTTTAATAGGTCCAATATGTGAAAATCGGTGGATTGCAAGAGTATTAATGAATTGCAACAAAGTGTCATACAGGCTTAGTGTTCGTCAATTAATGAATTGCAGAAAAGTGTCGAAAATTTTGATTTATTGTTATCGTGTTTATTTTTACCATTTTTATTGTTACCATGTTTATTGTTGCCATATTGGTACCATTACCATTTTCATTGCTTGTATATTTAATTCTTTTGCAATTTATTGACGTACTAAATTTGAGCAGAATGTTTTGATGCCTACAACTTTTTCCCT
>JAWQRJ010004801.1:0-10749 GCA_033557515.1 Diorygopyx duplodentatus
AATTAACCCCTTAAGATCTCACTATATTTTATAAAGTTCTTAATCCATTATAACCCTCCCTGTACAAAATTCATTTCTAGACGTGCCGCTTCATAGTAATTTTGTATAATTATATAGCTATAAATATGATTATTTAATTTTTCAAATATGTAAGTTCCGATAAGTCTCTTTACCATTTCCTGTTTATTACATTTTTCTTTTACCTAGTTTAGTACACTAAAAATCACAATTGTTAAATCAGGATATTATATATATTTCATATTCTTCAATTTTTAATTCGTAAAATTTGCATTTATTAAGATCGTTATGGTGAACGATATTTATTTCATAATTATCTTTATCATAATGGTTTAGTTGATTGAAGCATAAATTTTTTTTCTTTACAAGTTGTTTACATTTGTTGTCTGACAATAAGTAATTTTTATCTGATACAGCTCTGTATATATTTGTTGGCTCAATTTGAATATACTCATTATTATGTTTGATGGGCAATGAATATAATTCAAAATATTGATATACATTATTGTCCATAGGTGGTATTTGCAATATAAAATTATAATTATTACATTTTTGATATGCGCTAACTTTAATCAAAGATTTCAATAAAAAGGTTTCTTGTAATAATTCAAAAGAAACGGAATGTGAATGGTCCAAATGTACCTTTTCAATTTCCTTCAATAATTGCTCAGGTGCAATCAACGAAGAATGTACAATTTGCTCTTGCTAGGTTTATTACTTCAACAATTTTCATTCAGTTTTACATTGAAATCTTGGGCAATCAGAAAACTCAATGTTAATACCTGATTTGATTCAATTTTATGTATTTCTTCATAAACTTTATCAAATTCTTGTTTTATTTGTTTTGAAAATTATCATTCATTTCTCGCGATTAGTTGTGTTTATTAATCCTGCCAAATTTCGTTTTTAACAATTGGTGAGTAATCAAACATTTTTTTTTGATTATTCACCAATTGTTATTGACCATGTTTCAGCTGTTCGAATACTTCCTCGAAGTGTTTTGCATCTTCAGCATCTAAATTTCTTGTTACGAGATTTATTGCGTTACCAAGCACATTTATTAATCCTCTCTTTGTTCTAAGTTTATTTATGTTTAAAGTGTTGATTTTATAATCTATATCACTCCGTATTTTATAAAAGAATTGTTTACTTCTATTATCTGTTTCATTAGTACAATTTTTTAACTCTATATCTATATTTATAAATTGCTGATTAATTTTTAATACCATGTCTAAGTTAATCTGTATGTATAATTTAAAATAATTGTGTGAATTATAAACTATACCTAGTTGTATGGGTAGAATACAACCTGAAACATCAGGTTGTTTTATTTCAACCTTCAATTCGTTAATATGGGCTGATTTTGTCTTTAATCGGGCTACTAGAGGTTTTAGTTTATACCATGATTTTATATGGATTTTTGGATTTATTACGTTTACTTAACTTTATTTTAACTAAATTTTAACTGTATTTCTGGACGTTTAAAATTTAATTTTGTTATGATTTTATTTCTAACTTTCGCGTTTTTGTCTTTAATATTATTACTCCAAGAGCATATCTGGTTTTAGTGATTTTACAATCACTCTTATGTAGGTTTATGCGATTTTTTAACCATTGATTAGTTTCTCCAATATATTCCCCTGCACAATCAATTTTATTGAATACACTACACCACTTTTAAATAGCAAGGGATGTTTATCTTTAGTTTTAAAGAAAAGTACAAACAATTAATTCGTAGTCTTTTTTTAAATTTTAGTGATGGGATCAGCTGTTTCCATTAGAGAATAAAATTTTATCAACAATTTTAATTTTAGTAAATTCGATTGATGAAAATTTTCGTCTGAAATTTTTAATAATCTGTGTCCACAACTTTTCAAATCGCCTGGTAACTGTAACACTGAATCTGGAGATTAAGATCACCATCACTACTATTAAGAACAATGTACATTTCCATATTTTTTCTTAATTTAGTGATAATCTCAAGCTAAAATATAAAAAATATTTAATAATATACAAAACAGAACCGAAGAAGTTTAAAACAATAATATACAATAATATACAAAACAGAACCGAAGAAAAAAGTTTACTGACAAAAACAATTGAGTCTGAAAATGTATTCAAAGATACAAAAAAGTGAATAGTGAATCTGTCTTCCATAGTTATAGCAACTGAAATTTTGAACTTTCTTTCTTTAGGACCTAAGTTCAGTGTACCTATAACCAACATTACCATAAAAATGAATAGACCACTTATGAAAGTGTAAAATATCCTGGTCGACTGTCCAGTTAACATAAAAACTATCTTGAGAGCAAAAGTAAGTAATGTTTATAACGAATTTTATGTTTTCAAAAAATACTCGCCTGGGTAAATAATTATCTAGCTTCACTATGTAAAAAACCAAAAGAGTTCTTAATAAAAAATCCCAATATTTTAGTAACCAGAGCTTATAAAGGAGCAACTGCGGTTATTTTAGATAACAATGTAGGTATATTTATCCAAAACTTCTCTCTTATTTAAAGATAAAAATGCATTGAAATAGTAAAATTTTTCTTACAAAAACGTACTACAAAACTGTTGCAAGAATTGAAAAAGACCAAATATTACAGATATTGAGTATAAAAATAAAGTCATGGCTTACTTTCTTCCTAATGCACAAGGAAAACACTTCTTTGCGTCCAATCATATCAGCATGCGACTCAAATATTTACAACAAAGTAACATTTTAAACATTGCAGCAACAATCATTAGATAATTACAATATTGAAGTTACTGACACTTTCGACTTGCAGACCAAATCAGGGGTTTATGTATTTCTAACAATTATATAATAGTTAAATTATATTAGTGCGTCCAATAATGTCCTGAATAATAATGCTTTCGTTTGATGTGGTCAGTTTATTTGCTAACATTCCGTTAAGTTCAGTATTAGATATTATTGAAGTAAGATGGACGGAAATTGAGCCTAAATGTAAATTTACTTAAAACAACTTTAAAACCAGTTTGAAAATGATTTTTAATAACATATTTTTTTCACCTTCCAACACAATATCTATTTGCAAAAAATCGGTACACCTATGGACTCATAAATCAGCCCAATTTTAGCCACTGTCGTAATAGATAATGTATTGAAAGGTGTTGCGTCTAAATTAGATTTAAGTTACTAATAAGCAAATTTGTTAGTGTCTGGCAGTTTTAAAAAAATATTATTTTCTACTCCTGACCGAGCTTCCCTTGGTCTACCATCACGTAGTCATACGAATTGACTACACGATGGTACCCTATGCCCGCAAGCTAGCTATAATTTGCAAAGCTCCTTTTATATCTGTAAATTGATTTAAGACCTATCTTAATGCACTTTAATCTCTATTTCTCCGCACTTTAATCCTGCAAATATCATTAATAATGTGTGGCGGTTAAGAAACCGGTCGACAAGTAAATAAATAAATATACAATTTTAGCTCATTTAATAGTATTAGTTAGATAGATATACTATCGTATATTGTGGGTGGCGAATTGCTCGTGCGAATTTTCATTGATTAATTGACATACCTTTTACAAGAAAGCTAATCGACCGCGAAGTTTTGCGGCAGTTTTAATGTGTTGATTGAAAAATGGAAATCACTTCGAGTTTTCGCGCGACCGAAAGTCCTTTAGCACCGAACTTTGGTGAAGTTCAAACATTTTAAATGATCGGGTATAATACGCCGGGTTAGAGCCTAAAAGCTTTTCCCGATGACCTTTTAACGGTATATGGAAATGCATTAGCGGTACCTACCCTCATTTCTGTAGTGGTTAACATGGTGTTATCTTTATTATAGGTATATGAGTTTCGTTTTTTTTTAAATTTCGGGGTTTTGAGTGTTAATATTTGTTTATTGGTTTTCAAGATTTTGTTTTTGTTGTATTTGTCTTCAAACAAGCATAAAAAACCACCTGAAATTCGATCCTGCTTATGTCAAACCAACAAATAGCTAGTTTTAAAATATTTGAAAATTTAGTAGTTTTGTTTGTATTATTCTGATTGCAGCTTTATCTTGAGTTTAGTGTATTTAATTTTTTTTTGTTGCGCCTTAGACCTTCACATATCGGATCATAAGGCAACAACAATAAAATGACAAGTAAACTTAAAACAAGAAAAACTATTTAAAAAGACATATTGGTCTGGATTACTTGGTTGGTCAGCCAATATTCAAATTTTTCTCAGTTATTTCAGGAGATATGAAAAAAAATTAAAGGAGTAAATACTTATGCTATCCTTTTCCACTTTGATAAGCGCTTAATTTTTCAATATAGTGATTTTTCAAGATATAATTTTCTTCTTGTTGAGATTTCTACATTTTTAAGCGCTTTTTTAAGGGTTATTTATTTAAAAAAAATTCGTGTGCGTGTTTAACACCTTCAATCATTCCTTGCAAATTCAAACCAAGCTTTTTAACCAAGCAGGTTGCGTTTTAACGTAGACATAAAATCCAAAGACTGAAATTTAGCATTATCAACCCCGTCGCCTTAAATTCTCATTTATTAACTTCTTTATTTCCTTCCCCTTTTCGCGTTTAACCACGCACTGCTTACACCATTACCGATATTGTATGAGGCACGGAAAGGATCAAACGGTCACAAAGTGAATTTCCTTGTATTTCGTCCTTCGTACATCCGGCCAAGATCCGACGTGCGGCGCGTCTAGTCGTGGGGCCGTCGCGGCGCTGCGCCGCGAGGGCGTCGACGCGACCGACGCCGCTTTCCCCGGGCCCCAGTATGCCGCCGAACCGCGTCGCGACGCCTCAGCCGCGGAGCTTTGCGCTTAAGCTCACGTCAAAGTTCCGCATGTGACGCGCACTAATCCGAAAGCTCCTTAACGCATTAACTTTCGACCTTTTATTAAAAGCTTTTGTCGTTCGGAAAATCCGAAAGAGTATGAACAAAGGAACCTTTAAAATCTACGGAGTGTATACTTTTCTAACTATGTTAAAGTTAACCTAATCAAAGAGTTTAATTATTTTCTTTTCGTTAGGTTAATTTTTGTTTACTTCCAACACCTGGTTAGAGATTATTTTTTTATTATGAATGTGGGTTAGTTAATGTGTACTAAATTGTATTATGTGGATTTAATTCATTAATACAGTGTGCGGATATTAAAAGAAAGTTGGAGGTTTAAAATGTGCTCTGTCTCATTTGTGTTTAGTTTAATAACTTATCTTCAACGCATTTAGCTGTAAATTACAAGAAGTAGCGATGAAGATGATTAACGTACGTTTGCTGCTACTTAAGCTTTTGGTATTCTTGTTCCTCATCGCTAAAGGTCAGTACTAAATTTATATGGTTTTTAACGTTGCTATGGAAATTGCATATGTTTCAAAGTCGAAAAAGTGTGTTTCATTCGTGACAGGTTACCGAAAGCCAATTCGAATTACTAATAAACGTTTTCTATCTTCTTGGCTTTCCGGTGGTCGCCGCGTCGGTGAAGAAACTCTCTGTTGACGTTTCGCCGTTCATTGCAGACGGCATCTTCAGAACTAACTGATGAGTCATCAGTTAGTTGTACCACCATAATGATAGACTGGTGTACAAAACTCACAGTTTTAGGGCGTTGCATTAACTGCTTTTCCAGCCGTTCTTTTCACCATAAAATAAATACTCTAAAAGGAAAACAGAATTTTGAAGATCTGCAACACTGAGTTTCACAGATTAAATCAAAAAATTTAACAAGATTAACAAGATATCGAAAATATATTTTTTTGTTCATATTATAGGCACAATACTAATCAAGAAGAATAATAACTGAAAACAAACATGTCTTTAAAAAACTAATGTACATTCCAGGTTCATCACAGAGAATTAAAAATATATCATTATTATCAACAAATATTTAGTTGTATATCCTTTGTGTTTATTGGTTGATCCTTTTCACCCCATACACCTTCATTTTGGATATTTAAAAAGCATTTTAGAAGATTAAGATGACAAAAATAATTATTTAATGTATGCACTCCAATAAATTAATTATAAAACTTTAGACAACGTCTCAGGTACATTGCTCCAAAGAAGTAATACATTCCCAAACTTCATCCAGGTCATCCAGGCGTCCCGTACCTGAATATTTTATAGGGTCATGAAAATCCTGCGTAATGCTTTTGAGGGTAAATGTAGCGACACCGGGAAGAGAAAGATTGCTTTATTGGTTTTGGTGAGGGCACTGAGACAGCAAGCAGAACGCCACTTCAAAAAGCACGTTTCTGAGCACGAAATAGATACGTCAGCGAAATGTTGTAAATGTCATCGGAAAATTCAGATGTGCTCTTTTTCTCTCTTGGCCATCTCCGAACTTTGAAATATACAACAGGTGTGCACCTTTTACAATATAAAGGAAACAGTGAATTTTAGGAAGATGTCAGAGGACGTTTCAACTAAAACTCAATAATAAATAAATATTTAGAATACGTTAAATAATAAAATATTTCTTACTATCCCATGTCATTTAAAATATTGTCAAGTAAATTTAATTAGTATTTATAAAACAGTTTTATCCAAATCCTATAGATAAAGCTGCTCCTAGAAAAAGCTTAGGTATGTGCCAAAGGTAAAAAAAATGTGTGAAACGTTTCAGGAAATCAATTCATGGAAAATCAAGTCATGGACAGTTTCAGATAAATATGTACAAAGCATAATATGTACAAATGCTATAATAATGGCATAATATGTATAGCATTGCTACATATATGTACCAATTTTATTTGTAATCATCAAAAGGATATTACAGCCTAAATGGATGAATTATAACCCAGTAATGAAATATGTTAGTTTGCAAAGGGACTTAAATTGAATTGTTTGGACATTAATCCGACACATTGGGCTTAACCCTTTGAGCTATGGTATTGTTACCACACATGTGTTGTATTTATCCATCAGGATTCCAGGAACTATCAGGCAGTCAACATTCGAATGTCCAATTGTGCATTGTCATCATATTATTGGAATATATTGTTGATAATAATGGACCTGGATATAGTGAGCAACAAATTTTCTAAGAAAGAAAAGAAGAGATTTTTTCATTCGTATCGTTGAAATTAAGACTTTCCCCTGATGGATGGTTTCAGCGCTTTCTGGGAGCTTTTTTGCCGGAAGCTTCATTTCAGCGGGCATGTCGAAAGGCGAGAAAAGAGAAAGAGAGAGGGGGGAAAATTCATTTACTGGATGTCATCTTAACGTGGCATAGCTGCCAAGCAGTGTGAACTAAAATTGTGTACACTTCAGTTTTTGGTGGGGGAGTGTTTTTTTTAAGGGGGAGCTCTCAGGAAATGGTGATCGTAATATTTTTCTACGACGTATTTCTATTTGAATTTTGTTTGATGACTGCGTTGGCATTAATGTATTGCACCAGCGATATTGATGATATAGTCTTTTCGTTTTTACTTTACTCCTTATATATTAATTGGCGCACTCAGTAGGATAACATTTTCTGGCACTGATAAGGTGCAAACTTATTGTTGGCGACTGCAATAAGAACTCTAATAAAGTACTAAAAACAATATAGTTTGTAACTATGCACCAGTAATTGTTTGCATTATACCACGAAATAAAACGAAAGCCCCAAATTTAATTTTAGTTTGCGATGCAATAATACACGATGCACTGTTGTACATTATAAATAAACAGTGTATTGGTCCGCTATCGATCTCTCGCATGCATTATAATGCAGCCCCCTTGTGTTTAGAGCCTCCCCCAAAGTTCAAAGTTCATCAGGTGCCCCCGCCAAAATAGGGTGAGCGCAGAGAGGGTTTCGTTTTTAATTCAATTAAACGCCAGAGTTGTGGTGGCTGCATCGACTTCGGTTTCTACTAATTACGAATCAAATCCGCCATTGCAATTGATTGAGGTTGCGCTACTACCGTACACATCAAGTGTCGATTTGATTCCAACAACCTTTGATGATGTAGAATCCGTTAAAAAAGTATATTCTTGTAATACTTCGAATGCCAAAGATGCTGATTTATTTACCTTGTATTGGAAAACGGATTAATACGCCATGACCTAGATGTTACCTAACCGATTTTTACTTTTTTGGAGTGTGATTTATCATTGAAAATGATAAATTGCGCTCGAGTAAGTAAGTAGTATAAATAGTAAAGCTCGAGAAGAAATTCTGATATATTCGTGATTAATGCACGTACAGATTTAGAGATTAACATACAAACTTTATTTATCCATGTATCCTATATGGAAAACTGGAAACCGTTCCAGTTTTAAGAACATTTTTTAAAATGCTGATAATGATTTTCTGAAGTTCGCTTTCCAGTATAAACAGAACTCAACTTACAGTTACAATTGAAAACAATTTTCATCCCTTCTTTCTTCTTGTCGAGATTTTATTTAATATTTCGTGTTATAGCTCATCATGTTTCACGTTAAATTCGGGGTATACTTAATCTTCTTTAATTGGGTCTTTGGTTTTGTTTTTTTCGAACTCTGAAGTACACTGGTAAAAATAAAAATAGAAAAAATTGATTACACCATTGCGTTAAAAAAATAGAGTTATATCCATTATTGAAATATTCCAATTGTGGACGTTCATATCATAAATGATTTAATATTCTAGTACATTAAGTTTACAACGAAAATCGAGATGTGACATCTTATTTAGTTCAGGAAATATTTAAAATTTTCCAAAGCTCTGCAAACGTTAAATTTATTGCAAAACATCAGATCACTCAACTCACACGAAAGGGTACGCTTTTGATCAATTATATAATTAATAAAGTGACTATTAAATTTAATGAGGAATTAAAAAAATGTTGTAAAATACAGGTGTTCCCTTTAAAAAAGTAAAATTGACTCTTTACTTTTTCTTTGGCTCTTTCTTGTAAAACTTCCTGAAAATTAACACAAAAAACTCAAAAGTAAAAGCAGCATATTTCCCCACTTTTGATATTTCGTTTCTTGTCCAGTTTATAAGGAGCAGAAGAAAGATAATAATTTCATACCTCTTCTTTTAATGCCTTTTGTTTACAATTCATAGCAGCTTCTTCTGTTTCGAATTAGTTGCAAATAATTAAATATCTAATCTG
The DNA here is from genome assembly GCA_033557515.1 of Diorygopyx duplodentatus. Lineage (NCBI taxonomy): Eukaryota > Metazoa > Arthropoda > Insecta > Coleoptera > Scarabaeidae > Diorygopyx > Diorygopyx duplodentatus. The sequence continues at coordinate 9,081 of JAWQRJ010004801.1, forward strand.
ATTAATTTCCTAAAAGCCTCTATTAAAGCCGTACATCGATGAAATTTAATTTGATGATAAATCATTTGAAGTTACTTAAGAGTAAAATATTTCTAAAAGACATGCTTGGTTTGTTGAAGGTTAGGCTCGCAGTATTAAACGGAAATGCGGTCGAACAAGTTTTATATGAAAGTGTGCAGCGCTATATACGCGAATAATTTGGATTTTGAATTTAAAATTATAATTTGTATTTAAAAAATTGCGCTGTTATGTTGTAACAGTTATATGATTTTTAATATTTATAGATAGAATCATATATCAATTATTAAAGTAACATTATATTAATGTAATTTTAGAAAGTTAAAATATTTAATATAATAAAATAGCGAATTATAAATTAAAATTATTAAAATTACAGAGTCAAAAAGAAACTTCATTCATTCATAAATAATAAAATAACCAAATTAAAATGTAAAAAAGTGGAAAAGGGTTGGAAAAATTGGGAATTGATTGTTTAATAATAAGTATGAAAAAGAATTGAAATTGGTATTAAATTTAAAGTAGTAGATAAATAAGAGTTTTATAATTATTTATTTCTTTTAATTAAACGAGTGTCTGAGGGAATGGTAAATATGTGAAATATTGTTTTCTAGTTGATTGTTAAGTAGTAAGGTTTGTGGGTGATTTTAGCTAAATGAATCTATTTCATAACTTTCGAAGAATTCCATTAAGTAGCTTTTATTCAATTGATGAATTATTTTGATGTTATCGAATGTGAAATTATGATTGTTAAAATTTATGTGTCTGTCGAAGTTTGAATTATTACTTGTGAGGTGTTCTTTGACGATAATTTCGATTCTTCTGCTGGTCTGTCCTATGTATGTAGCATTGCAAGTTTCACGTGTAAGGGTGTATACACCATTTTTATCTAGTAATCTGGTAGGGGGTTTACTATTGTTAAGTGTGTTTTTTAGATTAGGGTTTGTTTTAAGGGCAAGTGAGATGTTGAATTTTTTAGCAATGTTTATAATTTTGTTACTGATTTTGCCTTGGTGTGTGATGGCTCTCTAGATTGATTTAGGTTTATCTTCTATATGTAATAGTGTTGTTTGGTTATTATGTCCAATATTGTATTTTTGAAACATATTATTAAAATAGTGGATGTCGTAACCATTGTTAGAAGCAATTTGTTGTATAACGTGTAACTCTTTTTTCATGTTACTAAAACTGAGAGGAGTATTTTTTTGTCCGTATATATAAAAAATGAAAGTTGATTTTTTAATTGAAGGGTCATGAAAAGAATTAAATGGGACAATAGCGCCGGTTTGTGTAGGTTTCCTATAAATGTTATAATTAATTGTATGTGGGGATGTTATTAAAGTGATATCCAAAAAATTTAAGGTGTGACTATTTTTTAATTCTATGGTGAATTTTATTTTAAGGTGTAATGTGAATGTGAAGTAATAAAATTATGAAGTTGATTTATAGTATTTATATTTGTAGTGTAGAATATCATCTCCGTATCAGTTCCATAATATAATTTTGTTAATGAATTCGAAATTGCTGTTGAAAATGTCACTCATGAGTCCACTCATTTTGTAATATTTATTGTTAAAAGTGAAGTGATTTTGGTTAATGCAAGCAGTTAAAAGTTTTATTAAGTTATTAGCATCTGTGTTATTGTTTAAGT
>JAWQRJ010004802.1:0-10748 GCA_033557515.1 Diorygopyx duplodentatus
AGAAACTTTCCAAATGTTTCTAGTGTAGACAAGAAACTTCCAGGAGCAAGAGGCAGACAAACGACAGAGCGAGGTGCGAAAATGGGCAAAGATATCATAAAATGCTATAAGATGAGGGAGGAAGAACTGAAGATGCGCTATCAACGTGGGTTGCAGGAGAGAGTTATGGAAATGAGGACATGCAGTGAACTTAATGTAGAAGAGATATGGACAAGGATAAAAGACATACATACTTACAAGGACAGCAGTGGAAGCATGTGGAGTTGCTAGAATCAAAGGGAATAAGAATGGGACACACTGGTGGAGCCCAGTAGTGAAGAGAGAAGTGGAGGATCTATTTAAACAACAGAAACAAAGAAAACTATGGACGGTACCAGCACCAGAGAAAGAGAGTGAAGGAGACCATCCAACAAGCTAAGAGGGAACAGTGGGAGGAGTTTGGAGACAAATTAGAAGGAAACTACAAAGAGAACAAAAAGCTGTTTTATGAGGCCGTAAAGAGTTTAAGAAAGGTAAAGGAGTCACCACTGAAACAAATCAAGGACAAGAGGGGAAAGATAATTACAGATGACAAGGAAATAATGAGTAGATGGCAGGAATACTTTGAACAACTTCTGGATGTAAACGGAAACCACACAAAGACTAGTACACCAGCAGAGGAAGGGGTACTCGAGGATGATAACATTGGGGTGGAAGCGGTGGAGACAGCTTTTAAAAGAATAAAAATAGGAAAGGCTGCAGGATATGACGACATTGAACCAGAACAGTGGAAGTTTGCTGGAGAGGCCGGCATCAAAGTAATGCACACAATGTGCTCCAGAATTTGGAATGGAGAAAAGATGCCAAAGGACTGGGAAAAAAGTGTCATTATACCAAGAAGGTGGATTCTAGAGACTGCAATAATTACAGGGGAATATCGTCATTATGTACAGCAGCAAAGATGTTTGAGTGCATACTGGAGGCAAGGTTGAGGGAAAGAGTGGACAAGCAGATGGGGGCACTCAGAGTGGGTTCAGGAAGGGGTACAGCACGCAGGATCACATTTTCACTCTCCGACAGATCGTATAGAAGAAGTTACGGATGAATGGAGAAATATACCGGTGCTTTGTGGATTTGGAAAAGACCTTGGACAGGGTGAATAGGCAACTGTTATGGAGGATTTTGGAAAGGAAGAAGGTGGGTAATAAATTATTGAGAGCAGTGCAAAATTGCTACAACAACACCAGCAGAAACTACACAAATTAGGACAGGCAATTATATTACAAAGGAATTAATTACAACACAAGGCCTAAAACAGGGAGGAGTCTTGAGCTCATTACTGTTCTCAATATATCTAGATGAAATAGTCAAAGTAACTAAGACACGGACAAAGAAGGTGGAAGTAGGGTATCTAAATTTAAGAAATGTCTCAATAAAGGAATGTCTCTATGCAGACGATATATGGTAATCTTTGGGAAAACAGCGGATGATCTGCAGGCAAATCTAAATATATGGAATGAGCAGCTTAAAAGTGCAAACATGAGCATAAGCACAACAAAAACCAAAGTAATGGCAGTGGCAAAAGAAAAGAAAACAATCAATATTAGCTTGGACGGACACAATATAGAACAGGTCAAGAGTTATAAGTACCTGGGGAGTGTGATTGATTGCAGGGGGACCTACGAGGAGAATATAAATAACAGGCTATATGCAGCAACCAGAACATACCACTCACTAAGAACAACAATATTTAACCACAGAGGTATACCAAAGAAAACGAAGCTGACCCTATACAAGACAATAGTTCTGCCAACTCTGATATACGAAAGTGAAAGTTGGGTGACGGATCCTAGAAATAGTAGTAAAATACAGGCTCTGGAAATGAAGTGTTTGAGGAGAATAAAGGGAGTAAAAAGGCTGGACAGGATAAGGAACGAAGCCATCCGAGCAGAACTGTATGTTGTGCCCGCCCTAGAACGTACTGAAGAGAAACAACTGAACTGGTGGGGACTATTAATTAGACTACCCAAAGACAGACAGGTCAACACTGCATGGAGGGCGAGAGCGACGGGAAGCAGGAGTCGAGGTAGATCACGAAAGACCTGGAATGAGACGATGCGCGGAAATCTGAGGAAGAGAAATGTGACCGACAGGGAGGCGCGGAGTATGGCGGAGAACAGGAAACGATGGAGAGAATTCACTGCAAAACACTGAAGGAGGAAAGAGACAACCTCGATTACAAAACCCCGACACCCTAGGGGTAGAAGAGGAAACCGAGTATATATATATATATATATAGTATATATATATATATATATGTATATATATATATATATATACATATATATATATATATATATATATTTACCTTCTTCGTTAACTTCCTCAAATATAGCATGTTCAAGGCGACGCACACCTTACGTGTACCGCCTACAGACGATTTTTGCTTAAAACTTTCTTAGAGAAAAAGCCCAGCGGTCGAATTTTATTCAATTTCTTTCCATGTTAAGCTTCCCAGTGCGGAAAAACTAATTTAAAATGGTTCGTTAACTTCCTCAAATATAGCATGTGCAAGGCGACGCACACCTTACGTGTACCGCCTACAGACGATTTTTGCTTAAAACTTTCTTGTACCTTAGAGAAAAAGCCCAGCGGTCGAATTTTATTCAATTTCTTTCCATGGTTCACATACAACAGTTACGTAACCTAAGATAATGGAAACGTGAAAATGATATTAGCAATCTCGCCATCTTACGGAGTACTGTTGAACCGGCATTTGAGGAGGAACCCACAACGAATGCGTACACCAGCAGAAAGGCTCTTCGATCCGGATAACTCCCCACTTTGAACAGCGGCTCTTTCGAGGCGATTCTTTTGTTTTATCCATTAATGATCGTGCGCACGTCATCACGTACCGCATACCTAATTTATAAAAATCGCAGCGGCGGCACACAAACGCACGCCTGGGGAAATTGCGCACTGTTTGATTGGCTACCGGCATCCCTCATTAATATGTATACAACCCAATTCGAAATAATTTCCGAAACAACTGCCGATTACCGCGCCGCACGTCCATTAGGCGGCGCTGCGATCGCAGCAAAACATCGATACCCATTTGTCGCCGGTTTCGGCGGTACCTGGATGCGGCCGTCAGAACAGAGTCGGCGACGTCGCGCAGTAAAAACAATCGGGCGTCGCGCGGCGCGGGGGTGGGGGCGGCGCCGCCGCCGGTCCGTATTTATTTAAATTTATGCGAGCCGCGTCGTTTGTTTTGGTTATCTGTGCCGCGGCCTGCTCTCGTCCAGAACAAATAATCGCGAACACGGCTCTCTCGCGCTCCCCCTCTCTCTCTCTCTCACTCAGTATTTTTACCTACCCTAATGAAATTGTGATGCGGTCGGTTCCATTTCCGCTCCCCCCGTCCCCGGCAACCCCCGACGTCAGGACGTTTCGCGCGCGCGGGTCGTTTTTTATGGGCGACCGCGAAAATTTCGTTGTACCGTGCGGAAAAAAAACGACCGCGAGGGTTTACCGTGATATGGTACCTCGTTTAGTGCAGATTCTGCGTGTTCGCCTGACAGTAATGGCGCATAAAAAGCTGCGAAAGTAGATCCTGTTTTTTGGTTACGAAAAGGATAATAATAATTTGAAAGTATTTAAATATTCCTAATATCAGAAACAGCACGCTTTATGTAATACTACACTGCTCAAGCGGAGGATGACATCTGAAGTTCTTAATTGAGCGAAAATCCCAGGGGAATGAAATTTCTGTCAAAGCCTGGCTGCAGACTCACGGCGAACATTCTCGCCGAGAACCTCGCTAAACTATATCGTCTGATACGGTCCAATTTTGATTTTGTTTTATTCTTAATTTTTATGTAGGTGCAGTTTAGTCTTCTTAGATTGCACGCAGGTTGGGTGAGTTGCGTTCTAGAGACTGACTTACAGGTTCCTGTTTATTTCCTGGTGGACCCTAAAACTAAAAATCCAATTTCCCATTTCCTACCTGTGTTCAAACCTACCTTTCCTAAATGCAATCCCTAGATCCTTCAGTTATTCCCATTCCCTACCTTTTAAGTTAGCCTCGTGGAGTATAGGTTTTCGTTAATAGATGTCAGGTGTTGATATAGTTTTTTTTCTTGGGGTTCGACTGGTTATGTTTGAGGTCAGACGTGGTTTTCAGTCTCTTTTGCGAGAGTGATAGCGTAACGTATACTTCGCGTGAATTTTTATTAAAAGTGCGGCGTTGGTCCAGAGGAAGTTCTCTGATTTGGATTTCGTCGTGTGGACGGATTGTCAGAGTTCTCCGTAGAAGTTTCGTGCCTTTGGAGGGTCCAAGAGATACGCGGTTCGCCGGATTGTTTTTTGTGCTGGACTGATCCCACTCACGCTAGCTGTTTTCCATCTTAATTAAAAAGGGAGTTTTTGCTAGACGTTCGCTAGTTTATTTTAAGTTTTCTTTCAGGCTAATTGATCAGGTAATTATTCGTATACATGTGCGTGGCCGTCTTGGTTTGGAGGTCATTGTTGGAGAGGGGTTTTCGTCATTGGTTACTACCCTCACTTGTTCGACTGTTGGGACGGGGACACGAGGTGAATTCCTGGCCGCGGCGCACGTCACGATAGCAGCGAGTGCCGACGTTACGAGACAGCGCACAGAAGCCAAAACAGTAGCCAACGGAAGCCACCCGGACATCGGAAAATAGATGAGTGGCTGAATCTATCGTATTTAATTGCGTATAATTTCGCTTTTATAAGCGTTGTTGGCTAATTGTACCTATACGTTTTTGTATTTGTACGTATTCGTATACACCTGCGTGACCGTCTTGGTTTGGAGGTGATTGTTGGAGAGGTGTTTTCGTCATTGGTCACTGCCCTCACATGTTCGACTGTTGGAGCGGGGACACGAGGCGAATTCCTGGCCGCGGCGAGTGTCAACGATAGTCACGATAGCAGCGAGTGCCAACGTTACGAGACAGCGCACAGAAGCCAAAGCAGTAGCCAACGGAAGCCACCCGGACATCGGAAAACAGATGAGTGGTTGAATCTATCGTATTTAATTGCGTATAATTTCGCTTTTATAAGCGTGAACCAGCGGGGGGTTGTAAACAACTTACCTTGTTTTGTGAGAACCGGTATTTATTACCGCGTGAATTTCTTCGCGTTGACCATTTTCTTTTTGTATCCTTTTCAACTGGCCTTCAGACGTATTAAATAACGTTCATGAGTATATGTATATATGTATGATTATTCGACTTGGTATGTAGAGGTTCGTACAGAACTCTGGCGAGCTTTAATCGAATTTACGTGTGAACTTACACGTGGGTGCTTTGTTTGGAAGAGTTGTCACGACACACTCTACTCTTGGTTGACCTACAGATTAGTAGTAGCGTTTTCTTTTTCTTTATTTACCAATTTAATATTGGATTTTATCCTTGCAAACCCACGTGGGGTATTAAGAACAACTGTTATTAGATAACACGTCTTCAGACTCACAGCGAGAAGTCCCGAGAACACCCGAGAACGCGAGTGTTGATAGCTTTCTCGTTTCCCGTTTAGCGAGTAGTTCTAGTCCAGCGAGGTTCTCGGCGAGAATGTTCGCCGAGACTTCTCGCCGTCAGAAATCACAAGAACCTCTCAACAAAAACACCTGAGCAATTTAATAGTTGGCATCTAGAAGAGAAGTCAGTTCAAAATCAATTCTAAATTTGCATTTTAGATACATGCACACCTCTCCTCCTTCCCTCCCAAATCTCTTCCAACACCCTTCCTCCTTTAACGGGCGCCTTTGGTTACTTAGTGCAGCGGAAACGTTCAAACTCTAGCTGTCCGTGAATCCTCGCTCGATCCCCGGAGCTCATTCCCCATTCGGCTCGTCTATTTTCCGTGAGAATTACCCCGATCCGGGTCTATTGGCGGTTCGTTAGGGAAACACGGGGACGCGCCGGGCGTCGTCACGGCGTCGGGACGCCCGGGCGACCGTCGAAGGAGCCCGATATTTGCACATCCAACTACCGGTGATTATCCGGACCGCGCTAATCCACTTTCGTCGATCTTCTGTTCCCGCTTCCGCAAACGTACCCCTAATTAATTTACGTACCCCGTCGTCGTCCCCCCGCGGGAGCCCACCCCCTCACTGTTCTTCCCCCCACGTCGTGTGCAAACACGCCCCCTGAGCAGTGTCCCCGTCGGATCGGGCTGATTGCGGATTTTTACTTCCGGTGCTGCAACGAGCACCGAGCCAATATTTGGCACCAGAGGGGGGACTAGGGGGGATGGAGCGGGGGTTTAACGAACTTCGAAGGAGCGAGGAGCCCCGACGCCCCGCCCAGCCTTAGATAAATTTTTAGTAACCGTTTGGAACATTTCCAATTTGCCGGCGACGAGAGAGATTCTTTGGTGCATGTGGGGACACCCCGAGGGGACGTTCGCCCCCTACGATGTTCGTTTGATTTGTGAACGTACGTGTAAGATTAAAAGGATTAGAGGAGATTTTAGAAGAAGGAAAAAACAAAAGAGCTTATTTATATGTTAGGGTTTTAACGTACATATTTAGTGCTCTGCATGTTGTCATTTTATAAATAAAGAAGACAATATGGAGAACATTAAAAGCATTCATAAGCATTAAAAAAACATTGTGCAATAATTAAAAACATGGATAAGGAAAGAATTGGATAAGTCAAGTACTCTGTGTAGAAATATGAGAGATATGAAAGGATTAGCAGTAGGTAGAAAGTTAGAGCAAGGCAAAAATACGTTTACCTTCTTGATCAGAAAGATTAAAACAAACATCTTAAGAAAATAATGACTATTGGTATATTATGTTTAAAAATAATCGACCGTTATTTATTTCTGCGTTCTTGAATGTACTGTTCAAGTAATACGATATTTCCGAGTTAATCAGGTAAAAGATCAGCAGAAAACTGATTACTGAAACTGTTTAATGATTGAAAATAGTTATTTCTAGTGTATATTTTTTTAACTTACGTGAGCTGCCTACAGACGATTGTAGCTTAAAACTTTCTTGTGCCTTAGGAAAAAAGTCCAGCTGCCGATTTTGATTCAATTTCGGGCCCATGTAGCGCAGCTGTTTGCGATTTCCCTTTCCATGTTAAGCTTTCCAGTGCGGAAAAACCAATTTCAAACGTGTTAAAAATTCGTAATACAAACGTCAACAGTTACTTAACCTAAAATAATGGAAATGTCAAAGTGACAACAATCTCGCCATCTTACGGAGTACTGATGAAGTACTGAAATTGATCATTACAATAGCGTTTGCGAAGGAAAACTGTACTAGGTATAACGCTTTATTTTACGTGAAAAGAAACTATGGATATACTCTGGAAGATGGCGCTCAGTGTTTTGCATCGTCGTATATTTCTACATAATATAAAAGTGTTGTTGGATAATTATCTTATTCAGAATATAAATTATAGTTCTACAGGAATCCATTTTGTGAGTTACAACAAAAACTGTAACACCTTACATTATTTTAATCCAAAAATAATCTTTAATGCATTTTTTTTCTAAAAAAAAACACTAATTTTTTTTTGTAATTTTTTTTGTAAAAAAATTCAATATATTTTTCAAAAATTATTGAGCTAATTCAAAACGTTTGACTTTCAGGTTTCTTTCAGTATATAAATCATAGTTCTACACAAACCCGTTTATGTATGTTTCAAAAACTATTGCACCCAGTTGAAAACGCTGGACTTTTGGCTGTCTTTCGGTATATAAATCATAGATCTACACAAACTCGTTTATGAGTTATCAATAAAAACTGTAACACCTTATGTTATTTTAACCCAAAAATAGTTCTTTAACGCATTTCCTTTTTTTGTAAAAAAATCTAATAAATTTTTCAAAAACTATTCAAACCATTTGAAAACGTTGAGCTTTCAGCTTTCTTTCGGTATATAAATCATAGTTCTGCAGTAACCCGTTTATGAGTTACAATAAAAACTGTAACACCTTACATTATTTTAACCCAAAAATATTTTTTTAACGCATTTCTTTTTTTTATAAAAATCCAATATATTTTTCTAAAATTATTGTAGCCAGTTGAAACATTGGACTATCAGCTTTCTTTCAGTATATAAATCGTAGTTCTACACAAACCTGTTTATGAGTTACAACAAAAACTGTAATATTTTACATTATGTTAACCCAAAAATAATTCTTTAACGCATTTGTTTTTTTTTTGTAAAAAATCCAATATATTTTTCAAAAATTAGTGCAGCCTGTTGAAAGAGTGAGACTTTTAGCTGTCTTTCGGTGTATAAATCATAGTTCTACACAAACCCGTTTATGAGTTACAACAAAAACTGTAACACTTTACATTATGTTAACCCAAAAATAATCTTCCAACGCATTTTTTTTCAAAAAAATTCAATGTATTTTTCAAAAATTATTGTGCCAATTCAAAACGTTGAACTTTCAGCTTTCTTACGGTATATAAATTATAGTACTGCAGAAACCCGTTTATAAGTTACAACAAAAACTGTAACACGTTACATTATGTTAACACAAAAATAATTCTTTAATGCATTTGTTTTTTTGTAAAAAAATTAAATATATTTTTCAAAAATTATTGAGCTAATTCAAAACGTTGGAATTTCAGCTTTCTTACAGTATATAAATCATAGTTCTACACAAACCCGTTTATGAGTTATAAACAAAAACTGTAACACCGTATGTTATTGCAAAAATTCTTGTTACTCAAAAATTGTTCTTTAACGCATTTGTGTTTTTTTTTTGTAAAAAAACCAATATATTTTTCAAAAGTTATTGTAGCCAGTTGAAAAAGTTGGACTTTTAGCTGTCTTTCGGTATATAAATCATAGTACTACACAAACCCGTTTATGAGTCACAACAGAAACTGTAACGCCTGATGTTACTTTAGCCCAAAAATAGTTCTTTATCGTATTTGTTTTTTTTGTAAAAAATTCAATATATTTTTCAAAAATTGTTGTAGCCAATTGAAAAAGTTGGACTTTCAGCTATCTTTCTGTGTATAAGTGATAGTTCTGCACAAACCTGTTTATGAGTTACAACAAAAACTGTAACACCTTACATTATTTTATTCCAAAAATAATTCTCTAAGGCATTTTTTTTTTATAAAAATCCGATATATTTAAAAAATTATTGTAGCCAATTGAAAACGTTGGAATTTCGTTGGAGATGATTATAGTCACAGTTATTTTAACGATTCTTTTTTAAATCAATGCTGTCAAACATTATAATTCAAATTCAACTTTGCCCGTTTAACTTCGCCCTCATCAGAATATATTTACAAATCTAACTAACCTCTAACGTGCGCTTCAACTTTATAACGTGGACGGAACTTCTCCTTGAATTAAGGTAAATCCTTTAAACTCCATATTTTAACAACTTTTATTTCTGTTGTATTCAATTTCAACACAACATTTTCAACCTAGTATTAAAATAGAATCATATTTCCATATTCAACGTGCTGTTTCTCCTCTACGATGCAATGTAAGCTTAAAAAATAATTTTTTATTTCAAACATAACATTGTTTCGTTGCTGTTCCGAACTGTTCGCAAAAATGTTTTATCTTGATAAAACATTAATAAAATAAATGATATAATTTTTCATGTATACCTTTGACTTATGTACGACATATCGTTGACATGGTAAAAAGATTTTAAGCTTTTAAGGCTTTAAGCAAAAATGCTTTTTGATGTTCTCATAAAATACATACACAGAAGGGTGAAAAGGTAATTAAACATAGAAATTTGTGCTGTGAAAATAATATAAAAAAGCATGTAACTTCGTTATTTATAAACTGATATTCAAGAATTAAAAACTCCAAGTCCATTTCAATTTAATTAAATAATTTCAGAAATCACGTTACAAATTACCTCCACATTAAGTATAAATTGTTTGGTAAGGGCCAGCATGTTCTTGTCGTGAGAGTTTTTCATTTATTCTCCACTTTATATGTATCTAGATTATTCCGCGGAAGCCAAGCAGTACGCGTTAGGCGCGCACCGATTTTTCCCCGAAAAGAAAAAAAAAAGGGAAAAACTACCGGTTTCTGATTATTCTGTCAGTCACGAACGTTGAGGGCGCCAGCAACGTTCTTTCATTAGCATAATCCGGTCGGACAGGGTGATTTTCGCGTCGCGCAATGGAGGACCGAAACCGGGACGAAATTGAAAACGCAATCCCGTGGGAACGCCGGGATAGATGTCGTCTTCATTTCCACGTTCACCTCGCCAAATTTGACAGCTATTTTACATACACGTCCCGCACACTAAAAAGGGAAAGAAATGTTTTCGCTGTAAGACGGCGGGACGTTCTGAGGAATCTAGTAGACCGATAAAAGAAATTTGGCACAAAGTTATGTGCCTTTGATGATGTCATTGTCTGAACCCATTGTCCAACTCAAAATGATAATGTAAAATAACACATAAAATAAATATGTTTTCTTTTCTTTGCAGGTGAGTTCATCCTATTGTCATCCTATTAAACAGTCTGATCATGCAGTCTTGAGTAATCATGTAAGTACATAGTTAATATGCTGAATTCATCAGTTGTTCCACACGCTATAAAAATAATAGTAGCACCTACATTTTTTGAATATTCATGTTCTCACATTATAATGAAACATTGATCAGTCAGTTTTATACAAAAGTAAGGGTTTCAATAAAATTTTCAATAAATACAAACTGTTTGTAGATTGTAAATAGAAATCCAATCACGTGTCACATTGGTAAACGAAGGAATGCCAAACATTTCCGGTCAT
>JAWQRJ010004803.1:0-10748 GCA_033557515.1 Diorygopyx duplodentatus
ACAAAGAACAACGAATTACACAGTTAATGTAAAAATAAAATTATTCACGTTAGTGGGAGTTCGAATTATTTGGTGTTCCCAGTATTGCGAATATACTGCATTACTAACACAAACCGACATGTGGAGTGTGACAGACTACAGCAAAATGAATTTATTTAATTATTTGTTTGTTAATGACGATACAGTCAGGTACGTGAGGTGACTGATAGTGCACTAATAGTGGAAGGATTAGGTGAGGTGAGCAATCTGTGACCGGTCACATTTCAGAAATATTGCATACTTGATATATTGCATAGTCTCTCAGACGCCACGTGACCGGTTAAGCGATAATAAAGGCTTAAAACGAAAAAAATCGCACTCTTGCCCCCACATGACTAATAGTAATTTTTGGGCTGCAGAAAATCCGAGAGTTGTTCGAGAACGCAATTTCCAAGGTTATTGGAGTTTTAATGTAGGTATTTTGATTGTGGGATAAAAAAACGGAAAATTTTTGAGTATTTTTTATGATCAAAACTTAAATTCGGAAGGGTATGTAGACATATCAAGAAATGTGGAAGAAATTTGGACTCGTATGTTTGGGGATACATTAAAAATAAGGTATATGCAGATCCTGTTACAACCAAGAATGATATGCAGTGTAGAATCCGTGCTGCTTTTAATAATATTAGTGGTAATTTCATCACTTTGTCAACAAACAGATGTCTTCTCAAAAGAATTAGTACTTTGTGTTTGGGGCAAAATGGCAGAGTTTTTGAACACTTACTTTAATTAAAAAAGAAAACGATTATACACTTTATTTGGTCGTATTTTGATACGTTTTCTTTTCGAGTTTAGCGATACAAGTTACAAGATTTGATCAGATGAATTTCTATTTGTGTTTATTTGTTATAAATAAAATACGTTTTGTTCTTTTAAGTCGCTTTAAATTTAGAATTATTAATTAAAATTGCTTATTTTGATACATTTTCTTTAAACTGATCTATCACAATAACAAAGCGTTTTAGGTATAGGACATTCTACAGAAAATTAATATCATTTGTTTAGAAGAATTCCAAAATGTATAGGAATAATAAGGTTTTCATTTTAAAAAAAATGACTTTTGCTATTGTTTTTAACGTCATATTTAAATAAATATTTTGAACACCCTGCAAAATATTCAAAAAAATTCAACAAACTTTCCAATAATGGTTTGCCATCTCTTTAACGTGGCCAAATAAATTTCCTTTATTTGCAGTACTTATTGTTTTACACGTCATTTAAAAGAGCAATGTAACTGTCACTTTTTTTATTAAAACTAACATATCTCGGGAACTGTTAATATTCAGTATGGGGAATGTAACGCAAAGTTGCTTTAAATTTTAACATAGAATTCAAAAATGCAGTAAAATATAGGGTGTTCCATTAGAAATAAGCAAGTTGAGTGCCATTTCCGGTATAACCGGAAGTGATCAAAAGTTGAAAATATTTTAGTTTGCCGTACCCAAAAACTAATAATTAATTATTATAGTTCGAGCTCTTCATTATGAAAAAATATTTTATTATTTTCTAATGCAGTACGGGCTATTATGCACTTTTAAAATTTTAATAATGGGCGATGAAAAATTCGACAGGATCACGATACATCCACCTTTCGTTTTTATTTTTAAGAAAATGCGTAATTCATCGACGTAACTCATCTTCGAAGTGTAAACCAAACAGTACCCAAAGCATGTCAGGTTTTATCATTCCAGGGAGCGTTACGGATTTAAAATGTTGCGAAGTATAAGTCAGCCACTCGCCGTTCCTGCGAGGCATTAACTCTGGACCGTTACATTTCACTGCACGTCGCGACGAACAGTGAAACGATGATTTTTATCCATGACAACGTTTCGACAATGCGAGCCTCATTCTTGGGCCATTCTCCGTCAATGGAACCGGGCCCGATGCGACTTCTGTAATGGCTCATATGACAATGGCCGTTAACAAAGAGATCGCTGGACCATTTTCATAAGCCATTGTAGTGAGGTCGCGGCCACTGGCTGCCTTATCAATATATTACGTTATCTCCCTCCGTTTTCATCGACACAATAATACCCCAATTTGAATATTTTTCGGCGTGCACGCCATTCAGCGGGCCGCCAACATCGCTGCCAATACCGGGAACAGAACGAATTCAAAGAACCCGCTTTTCTATTTTTATCATTTTTAAATATGTGCTGTGAATAATTGGAAAAAAAATACGATCAGCAGAATAGATTTTTTTTAAAACACGGGCTGCGTTTGTACACTTCATAGCAGATTTCCAATATCGGACACAAAAAAAATAATATACCTATTTATTTATTGTTTGTGTTTAGTGAGCAGTGTAGAGTGCTTTAGCAACCACCATTTATACATTGTTCAGAAAATGCATCAGGAAACTTCGAGAAGTATTCCAAATGCCATCAGAACCTTTTTTTGTTTTTAAACATCCGCTCACTATATAGGTAGTCAAAATTAACTAATTAGGTACACAATTAAACAATTTTTATGTCGTATGCCAGCCAGACAAGCTAATGATGTAAATGCCGGCAGTTAGTAAACACTGTTTTAGTCCAATGTTCTAGTAATTAGGTTCAATTAAATCATAATAACATTCGTGTCTCCAATTAAGAAAAGTGGTGGGTCATGGGAATTAATGCAGATTAGCTTGAGCAGAGGAAATTGTAAGAAATTTCAATACATAAGGTGCATATTTGAATGTGCTATGAAAATTCCTATAGGAAATTATTACTTCTTACGGTGAGTATTCAACTTCTTGCACCTCCACCAAAATTTCAAATCCCCGCATATTTCTTTTGCCTTATTATGTCTTAATGCACAAAAAACGGTAATAATAAATAGCTCCTTCACAAATCACCGTTATGAAACAGAACATAATAAAAAAATCAACTTACCATTAACGCAGTATTCGCACATCCAAAATATACCAAGAAATCAAAATCAAGTTACCGCCGAAAACTTCACGAAACAAAAGCGCGCACATCCATCAATGTTATTTTATCGTTCAATACAACACACAAAATGCACTGCCTAGCGTTCCTTTACCGTTGTCATCGGATTTCAAATCGAAAGCATGGCGCACTGCGATACAACGCGCACCACATCACCCCACTATAGCATCTGGCACGCTACTAAAACCAAAGTCTGTCAGATCGGTCGGACGGGAATTAAAAGCTCGCGCTCTTCAAAATAACGTCTGCGCACGCGCGTCTGCATAATCGACAATATTTAAAAAAATTGCGGAGTATATTCATTTGTAAGCATAATATCAATCTAGAATTAGGGAAATTACATGCTGACCTATTGAATAAAATAATAATCTTGGTGTGATTTCAATATATGTAATAGCAAAATATGAAATCAAATTTGCGAAATTAAATGTGCGAAACGTACGATTTCTTCATCGTGAGTAGGTGGTGATGTCCGAATTTCGTATATCAGGTTGGCTGGGCTGAATTCGGGTCAACCTACAGGTACGTAGTCAACTTTTACTGATGACAATAGAAATTGATTGACGCGCATTAGCGATAACGCAACAGCGAATTCAACAAATAAATTACAACTATTCAAAACAAGCCTTTTTAGCGGCGGGGGCCCATTGAAATATTTTATTGTGTCGCATTGTGCCCCGCGATTTAACAATATCGGATCAGTTCATTTCTCTCCGCGCTTAACGCGCCCATGAATCTTTTGTGTTATTTTATCGTTACACATTTATTGCACATTGCGAAATGTCGCCGGTCCCGTTCGCAAACAGTTTTTGACTTAATTGTGCCACTATTGTTAATTTTTACGTTCGCATATTCTATTATTACGCGGGTGCATTGTTCAAAGAAATCACTCTATATCGCACCGTGTAGGCTATTATTTACCATTTTTGTTACCGTCTGTTAGAGTAAAACAAAAGCAAAACGTTTTTAAAGCCTGCGTGGAAATAAAGTTTAAACAAATAATCTATGCCATAGATTAAGTACAGAAAAAGTATACTATTTACTACAACTGCCATAAGAAATAGTTAAATTTTAAAATTAATCAAGAAAGAAGTTGGCTATTTTAAAATTTAAATTTTCTAACATCAAAATCTAAACCAGCAATCAAAAAAAAACTATTATACACATATCTACCCCAATTCAATAACTTGCTAAGAAAGAAGTCGGCCTGCCATTTTGAAATTTAAATTTTTGACATCAAATTCGAATTCAGCGATCCCAGAAACCGTATTATTGTAGTTTCGATCCCAACCCAATAAATTTCTAAAGCGGCCATTTTGAACATCAAATTCGAATTCAGTGAACTCGATTTTATTTGAAGATGAATTTCAATGTAAATGAAAGCAGAAGTTTGTGAAATTGTTGGTTTTTAAATTTTTAGCCATAATAAATTGGCAAATACGATAAACTTGTCTGCTCGATTCTCAGAAGTTATACCTGCTGTAAAGTGTAATATAATTACATCTACTTACCTGTTAATTGAGTAAATCCTATCTTTTATTTTAATAATTTATTACTTTATTCTAAAATAAAATCATATAACTTGTTTAAATATGAATAAAATTAAACTGGATTTTTTGAAAAAAACTTGAATAAATCTAAAAAGAGGTCGTAAAACCGTTTGATTTAAAACCAAATTCGGCGCAATGATCACTAAAAATTAAAAAGAACGCCTTAAAGTTGCATTCATCCCTTAATTCGGTTTTTAACCCCCTTAAAGTTTAAAGAATTCAATATCTCGGAAACCGTAAAAGATAAGTTATAAAGTGTACTATATCAAATTAAGTTATTTTAAATTCTCTATCGGTTAAGACGAAATTGTATTTCAGTTTCATTTTGACCATTTTATGAAAATTTTGAAAAAATAAAAAAATCAAAATTTTTAAGAAAAATCTTGAATAAATCTAAAGAGGTTTTAAAACCGTTTGATTAATACAAAATTTGGCGCAATTATCACTAAAAATAAAAAATTGCAACTTAAAACTGTATTCATCCCCTAATTCGGTTTTCAACCCCATTAAAGTCTAAAGAATTCAATATCTCGGAAACCGTAAAAGATAAGTATAAAGTGTATTGTATCAAATTAAATTATTTTAAACCTCCTACCGTTTAAGACGAAGTTGTATTTCAGTTTCATTTTGACCATTTTACGAAAGTTTTGAAATAAAAATAGATAAACAAAATTTTTAAGAAAAATGTTGAATAAATCTAAAAGAGGCCGTAAAACCGTTTGATTAATACAAAATTTGGCGCAATTATCACTAAAAATAAAAAACTGCACCTTAAAACTGTATGTATCCCCAATTCGGTTTTCAATTCCGTTAAAGTCTAATGAATTCAATATCTTGGAAACCGTAAAAAATAAGTATAAAAAAATAAAAAGTGTGTTTATCAAATTAAATTATTTTAAATTATCTATCAATTAAGACCAAGTTGTATTTCAGTTGTTTTATGAAAGTTTTGAGAACAAAAAAACAAAAAACCAAAATTTTCACAAAAAATCTTGTCTAAATCTAAAAAGAGATCGTAAAACTGTTTGATGTAATACCTAATTCGGCGCAATTATCACTAAAAATTAAAAAGAACGCCGTAAAATTGCATTCATCCCTTAATTCGGTTTTCAAGTTTAAAGAATTCAATATCACGGAAACCATAAAAGATAAGTATAAAGTGTATTGTATCAAATTATTTTAAACCTCCTATCGTTTAAGACGAAGATGTATTTCAGTTTCATTTTGACCGTTTTATGAAAATTTTGAAAAAAAAAATCAAAACAAATTTTTTAAGAAAAATCTTGAATAAATCTAGAGGTCTTAAAACTGTTTGATTTAATACAAAATTTGGCGCAATTATCACTAAAAATAAAAAAGAACCCCTTAAAATTGCATTCATCCCTTAATTCGGTTTTCAACCCTCTTAAAGTTTAAAGAATTGAATATCTCTGAAACCATAAAAGATAAGTATAAAGTGTACTGTATCAAATTAAATTATTTTAAACCTCCTATCGTTTAAGACGAAGATGTATTTCAGTTTCATTTTGACCATTTTACGAGTTTTGAAAAAATAGAAAACCAAAATTTTTAAGAAAAATCTTGAATAAATCTAAAAATAAAAAACTACCGCTTAAAATTGCATTCATCCCTTAATTCGGTTTTCAACCCTCTTAAAGTTTAAAGAATTCAACATCTCGGAAACCGTAAAAGATAAGTATAAAGCGTATAATATCAAATTAAATTATTTTAAACTCTCTATCGGTTAAGACGAAGTTGTATTTCAGTTTCATTTTGACCATTTTACGAAAGTTTTGAGAACAAAAAACCAAAATTTTCAAGAAAAATCTTGTCTAAATCTAAAGAGACCGTAAAACCGTTTGATTTAATACCAAATTCGGCGCAATTATCACTAAAAAATTAAAAAGAACGCCTTAAAATTGCATTCATCCCTTAATTCGGTTTACAACCCTCTTAAAGTTTAAAGAATTCAATATGTCTGAAACCGTAAAAGATAAGTATAAAGTGTATTGTATCAAATTAAATTATTTTAAACCTCCTATCATTTAAGACGAAGATGTATTTCAGTTTCATTTTGACCATTTTACGAGTTTTGAAATAAAAATAGAAAAACAAAATTTTTAAGAAAAATCTTGAATAAATCTAAAAAGAGGTCGTAAAACCGTTTGATTAATACAAAATTTGGCACAATTATCACTAAAAATAAAAAACTACCGCTTAAAACTGCATTCATCCCCTAATTTGGTTTTCAATCCCGTTAAAGTCTAAAGAATTCAATATCTCGGAAACCGTAAAAGATAAGTATAAAGTATGTTATATCAAGTTATATTATTTTAAATTCTCTATCGGTTAAAACAAAGTTGTATTTCAGTTCCGTTTTATGAAAATTTTGGAAAAAAAAAACGAAACTGGAAATTTTGAGAAAAAAAGTTGAATAAATCTAAAAAGAGGTCGTAAAACCGTTTTGATTTAACACCAAATTCGGCGCAATTATCTCTAAAAATTAAAAAGAACGCCTTAAAATTGCATTCATCCCTTAATTCGGTTTTTAACCCCCTTAAAGTTTAAAGAATTCAATATCTCGGAAACCGTAAAAGATAAGTTATAAAGTGTACTTTATCAAATTAAGTTATTTTAAATTCTCTATCGGTTAAGACGAAATTGTATTTCAGTTTCATTTTGACCATTTCATGAAAATTTTGAAAAAATAAAAAAATCTAAATTTTTAAGAAAAATCTTGAATAAATCTAAAGCGGTTTTAAAACCGTTTGATTAATACAAAATTTGGCGCAATTATCACTAAAAATAAAAAACTGCACCTTAAAACTGCATTCATCCCCTAATTCGGTTTTCAACCCCGTTAAAGTCTAAAGAATTCAATATCTCTGAAACCGTAAAAGATAAGTACGAAGTGTATTATATCAAATTAAATTATTTTAAATTCTCTTTCGATTAAGACTAAGTTGTATTTCAGTTTGAACGTTTTATGAAATTTAAAAACAAAATGAAACCTGTAATAATTATAAATTACTCCACAAAGTAAAACTCCTTTTCCATTTGAATATCTATTTAATATTTTCAAAACTACACAGGACTACACAAGTAATGCCATATCAACACAAACTACGAAAAATTACTTTCCGGAAATGTGCAATTTCCACGTAGTATCAGAATTCCATTTATACATACAACAAATGTTAAGAAAACTAATTTTAGTCAGGCAAAGTAATCAAATAAAACGATACAATTACTCCTTATTCTTTAAGAACTCCTTATTCCTTTCCAACATCTCTTCCTTCTTATCCTTCTTAACCTTGGTTAAAAACTTGTCCATTTCTTCAATGTTCGTCTCGGAGGGGATATCCTTTCCTCCCTGTTCATCTCCACCACCGCTTCCCCCACCATCGGCGCGTCCCCCTTCATCTTTCTCAGCCCACTTCCCATCGTAGGCTTCTCTATCGACGTACTTTTCCGTCGTATAATCATCCCTGTCCTCCCCCTCGGACAAAGGCCCTTCGTGCCTAATCGGTTCCCCATCGTTGTCCGCATACTTATTAATCTTCTCCTTATCTCCGTCGTGGCTCTTCTTCGGCTCCACCGAATCCCTATCCAGGCTGCGACTGTAAGACCTGCTCCTATCCCTCGACCTGCTCCTGTCGTACCGCCTGTCCCTGTAATCCCTGTAACCCCCGCCGCGGAACCTCCCGCCCCTCGGCCTCCTCCCGCCGCGGCTGTAGTACGGCCTGCCGCGCCCGCCCCGGTAGTCCCTGTCGTTCCTGTAGTCGCGGTAGCCGCCGCGTCCGCCCCTCGGGTAGTTCTGGCGCGGATTCTGGAACCGCGGCTTGTAGTACGTGCCCCTGTCGTTGTAGCGGCCCCTGAAGCCGCCGCGCGGCCTGTACCGGCGACGGTCGCCCGAGTAGCTGCGCGAGCGGGACCTGCTCCTCGAGTAGTACGAGCCGGAGCGCGACCTCGAACGGCTGTAGTACGAACGGGAGCGACTGCGGTAGCTGCGCGACCTCGACCGCGACATGCTCGACGAACGAGAGCGCGTGTAGCGGCCCTTCGAGCGGGAACGGCTGCGCGACCTGCTCATCGATCTGGGTCTGCCGGGTGGTTCCGGCGGCTTGCTGCGACCTAACAGTTTTATAATTAGTATGTGAGTCCTAATAATTAAGTGGTTCCTAGAGATATGAGGAATAAAAAAAAAGATTTCATATTCTTGAAAGGTAGCCTTTAGTTACCTTTAGCTATCGCTAATTTTGATGATTTTAAGGTCAAATTCATCTGATCGTTTGTTCCCCTTTGTTGTGTTTATGTTACTTCTTCATTATTTATTATCCAGATCATTCATTAATGGTGAAAACATTCACTCAAAAACCATAAATACAATATAACGTATTGGTGGTTTACCTTTCGCTGTGCAAAAGCATCCCCGTCGTAAAATGAAAAGAAAAAAAAACACAAACACCACCTCAGATCAACGACATGCAGGTATATATCCCATCCCCCATATAATGAAACAAATGTGAGAATAATAATTTCAAAGAAACAGTATACGTAAAGAATTTAAACAAAAAGTTATCCGGTATACTTCCTGATCGCAAACAAAAACTTGAAAATACCTGCATACGACCCTTTCGGTGGTGCACCGGCGGGAAGCGGCGGTAAGTCAGCGTCCGAACCTCTACTTAAATCCTTCGGCGGCGTCATCAGCCTGAAATTGCCAAACTTGTCGAGGACCACCTGGCCCTGCGGTATGACCGGCGGCTTCGACGTCCCCGGGGGCGGCGGCTTCAGCTTCTTCAGCAGCTCTGGGTCGATCTTCTTCGGCGCCTCTTTGGGCGCCATTGGCTTGCGCAGGCCCATCTTCTCCTCGACGGATGGCGGCGGGACGGGCGCGATCTTCCGCTGCGACATCTCCAGCTCGCCATTCTTGCTCAGACGCTTGTCGTTCTCCTCTATCCACTCTTCGCGCTCGGGCTTCTTCTTGAACCGTGAACTGCCCGACGTAGCCTGGCCGATTTGCATTTTCCACTTGGGTACGCCGCCGCTCGCGGCCGACGCCTCTGCCACGGCCTGCCTCGCCTTTTGTTCTCTGGTCGGCGATGGGGAGTCCATTATTCGCTTCGGACTGTCGCTAAGTTCGCTCCTAGTATAATAAGTCTGGATGTAAGTATTGTACGTCGACGACATGCGCACGTGCTTTTGATCGGAGTGAGGTTAAAGTTTCAGTAAATTTGGAATTTCGCGAGAAAAGGCATTTTAAGCCAGTATTAAGGACTTGACCGGAACTAAGGGAGTCGGAAATGGCTAAATAACTAGTGGTGAGGTCGAACACATTTAGTAAAGAACGACTAACGTGCGTGGGTGACGTGTTTCGGACATTGTGCAGAGCATAAACAGGATTGCACATCTGGCGCGGGAAAACGGTGTGCCGTACCCAGTGGCAAAGACTCGAAGCCGGGGAAAATCAAAAGTGCGCAGAAATGACAGATAAAGTTCCTACAACGAGGAAAAGCTCGATAGTGTCACAAGGGTCAGAAAGTGGATCGCAAAGCGCGAAAAAAAGAAGAAAGGAACTGGAGGTGGACGAAGACCAACAGGAGGGAATCGAGGATGAAGAGGAGAAACCAAAAGGACACAGGAGAAGATAAAGGTGGGGTTAGGGGGAAGTTAGAAGCATTATGGGGCAGTGAAACTAAAACCATGTCAAAGTCTAAAATTGACAATATGAGGGGAGCCTTTGAAGAAATGGAGGATGTGCTGAGGGACTTGCAACAAGACAATGCGAGACTACGAGGCAGAGGGAAATAAGTGGGGGGAACGAATGGAGGAGTGGATGAAGAAAGGAAAAATAAATTTTGCACAGCAGATAGAAACACTGGGAGATACAGTATGCAATAAGATCCAGGAAGGTTGGGAGAAAAAGCGGCAATAGAATCAAATAAGTAAGAAACAGGGGGGCAACAAGAGTTACGCCGCAGTGGCCAGCAGTAACAGAAATGTGCTAGTAGTGGAAGGGAAAGATATGAGTGACAGCCAAAGAGGGAAGTTTGAAGATTAGAGGGATAAGAAAACTGGGCGAAAGTAAAGTTCTCATAGAGGGGTGGAACAGATGAAGATATCGTACAAATCAAGGAACACTTACAAGCTAGTGATTTCAAAACAGGAGACGCGATAACAATAAAACCAAGGTTGATAATATACGACGTGGACAGAGATATGG
>JAWQRJ010004804.1:0-10748 GCA_033557515.1 Diorygopyx duplodentatus
AAGATAATGGAGAAAATTTTAAAAGAAATGGTAACCGAAGGAGAAAGAATGGGCTTAAAAATTAATGAAGAGAAAACAAAAATAATGCGACTGGGAAAAGGAAATGGAAGGATAAATATTAGTGGTTTTGAATTTGAAGAAGTGGATAAATATAAATACCTCGGTGTAATGATATCAAGTACAGGAGAGGAACACTGGAAATCAAAGAAAATAATGTCCGGAAGAGCGTTCCAAGCCAATAAGAAAATACTTGCAAGAAACATGAAGCTGACTATATATAAAACAATAATAGGACCTATAATGATGTACGCGGCAGAGACAATAACAATGACCAAAAAAGAGGAAGAAGGCTTAAAGATCGCAGAAAGAAGGACGATGCGAGCAATAATGGGGCCAATCAAATTATCGGAAAACGAATATAGAATTAGAACAAATGATGAGATCAACACCGAAATGGCTGAAGTCGATATAGTGACAAAAATTAAACGGCAAAGGATGAAATGGCTTGGTCACATTTGGAGAGCGCGTGCAACATGCCACTCGGTGTTAGAATGGAATCCAGGAGGAAAGAGGAGAAGAGGGAGGCCACAATCAAAATGGTTGCAAGAGGTTGAAGAGGATTTAAAAAGAGCCGGAATAAGAGGATGGCAACAGAAGACGAGTGACAGAAAAATTCGGAAATGTATAAGTGAGAGGATTGGAGAAACGGACAACTGGGACTAATCCACCCAAGAATATGGATTTAGAAAGCTGAAAAGTGGCGCCACTCCACATGGAGTGTTAAGCCATCATTCATTCAGAGTTTATGTCGAAGAAGAAAACATGTTGGAATGAAGAACGAAACATCTGAGATGTTTGGAACTACTAAGGGAGTAAAGCATGACGAAAAGAAAAATAGACGTAAAAAATATTTGAGATCAGTGCACTCATCATCATCATCGTCACGATCAAGTGTTATTATCGGTGTTTGCATCCAGTGCACAATGCTTCGCAAATGTTGCACTAATTATTGTGTAAATTTGTGTTGATTTGTGTTGTTGTAAATCTATATTGATTGTGTAGAATGGAAACTCAAATGTTCATAAGGACCCGATGATTTGATAGCAGTTATTTTGTTTTGTAACTCCATTTTAATTAGTGGTACAAATAGCATTCCACAAAAAAAATCAATGAAAAAATTCATATTGTACTACTTTTCATATTAGCTTATTTGTTTCTTAAATCCCACCATAAATCAGTACATGAATAGTCATTTGTTTCTTTATCCTTTCTTTTACTTTTAGTAAACAAACAGAGATAATACCGAAGATTTAAAATTATTTTAAAAAAAAATCTCATTCTAATTAGATTACGTTTAGCATTTATTTAAAGTTTACATTATGAATAAAGAAAAATTCAATTTATAAGCGAAAAAGAAAAGAGTGGAAATATAAATAACAAAGCCAAAGCTACGTGAAAATTTTTCATTACTGACCTGCTAATGTAGCATAATCCGGTGCGGGTTTCCAAAGGTCGTAGCTTTGCAATATCGGACTATCGGGTTCTTTCGGATATTCGTAGATGCAGTGATATTTCTGCTTTTTAAACCAAACGGCTTTCTTATCTTTGGTGTCCTTGCGTTCTAGCGTTTTCTCGGGGGAACGCAGTGCCGATTTTGCCGGGATTGCGTATTTATCCCACGCAGACGGCACGAATTCCGGACACTCGCCTTCACCGTCGCTGTCGCTGCTGCTCGATTCGTTTTCTTCCTGAATGTCATCCATTGGTGCCGCTTCTTGAGTGTTCTTTAAGAAATATTGGTATATTGTTTCTATTTTGTTTACAATTTTCGAAAGTTTCAGCAAACATATAGGTCATTATTTACTGTGTAGTGTAATGTATGTTTTGGGAAATTATAGATTGATAAAATTCAAAATAAGTTAATATAAGTTCATAAGCAGATTTGATAAATGTTAATGTTTGAATCACCATTGACGTAGACATATTAAAAGCTTAGGCTCACTAATTAACCAACTTGGAACAACACTTTCGATTAAGAAGGTTCCAAAAATTTGCAAGAGCATTATTTTAAGTGTGGATATCAATTACTTAACAAGTTCGAAGTTAAATGAATAATTATGGATTAATTAAAATGAGCCTTATACAAAAATATTAACAATCGATAACTGACATACTTTGTCACTTACCTCAGATTGTGAGGCTGCATCGAGTGCCTTCAAAGAAGCCTCATGTTCCCCCTCCTACACACAATAACAATAATACTAAACACAAAAAAAACAAGCACACCTACACCAAATACCCCCCATTAATTACAACAATTATGGACAAATGAATACCACAAAGTTATTTACAGTAAGAGGTATGAATAAAATAGTTTTTGTAAATATGCAGGATTAAGCTATTAATTAAGTTCTTTAATTCTTTTGAAGATCTATCTTTTTCAGCCATAGATCTTCAAATCTAAATTTCCATGACAACTGTTGTAAAAGATGTATGCAATTCCACCAATTTTTAAACTATTTTCTAATGAAACAGTCAAGAAAAAATGAAACCATTAAAAGTTGCAATTTGTTTTGTTAATATATTAAGTATTTACTGCATACTTACAAACTCTACAAATTCAACTAATAGTCTTTTTAATTTTATCATATTCGTTACTTACCCTCCATATGAATTCTCCACTGGAACTAGATCTCGTATCCGATCCGCTATCCCAATCTTGTTCGTCTCCAACTTCATTGCTCTCGCTGAAAGATGTTGACATCATTTGGAGATTTCCTAATCCCGGCCCCGAAAATCGTATATCGGCCAACGGTCCATACAAATCTTCGATATTTTCCTCGGCCTTCTTGTTTTCTTCGGCTATTACGTAATCTAGTTCTTTGGCTCTGTCGGCAGGCATGTTAGCGTAGATCGTGTCAGCTATCCATCCGTTTTCGTATTCGTGATTGTCGTCGTGTTTTTCTACGTAAACGTATTCTGGAGAATCTTCCTTTTGGCCGACAGCATCATATTCGGGCACACCTGAGTTGGGATTTTGAATTGTTGCACTACTACTTTCTTCTGATTTCGATGGTGCATTTACATAAAGTCTGTTATCTTCCTTATGGGCACTTGAGATCAATTCGTTATCTAAATTGGGAGATATGTTATCTTGAAGTTTGTTGTCACTGCTCGATGGTTCTTCCTCGTTTTTAGAAGGGGATTTCGCAATAAATACTTCAGGGAGGAGTTCGTCTTCACGAAGTACTTTTTCTATATCCTCATCAGAAATTCGACACTCTTCCAAGTTGTCCAAATCAGGATCGTCTAAATCGGTAACTAATTCGAAATTTCTACCACCTTTATCGTATTCATCATACTCGGCATTTTCAATTGGTGTTAAATACGTTTTGTTTAATTTAATCGCTTGTTCTTGCTCCGTTTCTTCGCAATTTCTAAACGAAGCTTGCAAGTCTTTCCACTGTCGATCCTCAGGTGAATTTAACGGTGCGACACTCGGTCCAAAACTCAACGTGTTATCACTCACAGTCAAATATTTATCCGAGGCAGACGAACATTCCTCGTATTCACTTCTTAAATCGCTCAATTCCACGCAAGAATTCAACTGATTGTAACGTTCGTTATTCAAAAAATCCGTAATATAACTATTTACACTAATTTTTGGTAATTCAACTTGTTTTTCTTCCTCTCCGTTTTCGATCAAAGTTTTATCTTCCACATCTTCAGCTTCCGCCTTACAATCGCTGTATTTTGAACTTTCTTCTTCATCTGGTATCGTTTCGAAAATTCGGTCGTATTCGATAGCCAGGTTTAAATCTTCGACGTTAAACAAGGTGTCGTTTGAGCAGCACGAATCCTGACTAGGTGTGTGACGGTGGTTTGGGATTTTCGCTGGACTGCTTATCATCGAACTTTCGAGTTTTGGGGAGTTTATTTCTGTGTGAAGGTTAGACGAGATGTTGTCCTCGATCGACCAGTCACTGCTATCGTCGTCACTACTTTCGTTTAATCTGAAAATGGAAATAGTTTTGGAAATGGAAAAATTGAAATAAAATATTCTGCGAGTTTAGTTAACTTTCTCCCTGGCACAGTGATTGCATTAAGTAATTTTATTAGTAATTATTGTTGCGTATAGCTTTGTTATTTGAATATTTTGTTTAATTTATAGACAGGATAAAATTACTAGATTAAAATAGTTTATTGTAATATATATTGTTATAATAAAAATTATTTATTGACTGGCTTAAATAAAGTTGATATTTATAAACTCTAGAATTCATATAGTGAGTTTTTGAGCTTACACTAGTTGTGGTAAGCATATATTTATCGAACGGTATCAACATTAGCAACACATTCTGTATATTTCTTAAACATTGGATGACTATATAAATAAATAAAAATTGTGTATCACTGCTTCAAGAATACATAAAATTAGCCTGGCATGCTCGGTTTTGCTAAACCCCTGGTTAGGGATTTAGGAAATAAATTGATTTTACTTGAAATTTCCATTAAGCACTCTTTTACTACTTTTTACTATAGTGGTATTAGTGGTACTCGGAGTACCACTTTATGTAAGAGCGATAAAAGTTAAGAAACCGTGCATAGAAGTGGAACAAGAAAATTGATTTCCAAACTTTCCAAAGTGTGCTTTTAATATTTAGTAGAGACATCATTATTTAAAATGAACTGTTGCAGTCTCTGAGGTATTGATAAAATATAACTTCTAATAAAACGTTCGTTCATAACTCATCAGAATTTTGCAACCGCAGATTTTTTTTATAAAGGGTTTTAACAATTAATGCCCAAATATTTTCCACCGAATTCAAATGGACTGTTGGCAGGCCAACAGGATTTCAATATTTCGAAACCATTGATGTATGGTGTTCGTTGTATGCACAGGGCAATTGCCTTGTTGTAAAAATTTTGTATTATGGGGTCACTAAATACCAAGTTTTGAATTTTTCATTGACTGAAAGACCGTTCCATCTGTAAAAATTACCTTTTTTCCAATAATCTAAATCTCTGTACACAAAATTCAAACAAAATACTATTCTCGCATGTTTATGCTCCTCTTTCAAAAAAGATTTATTAGCAGCCATTTCGTATTTCAGTTCAGAAAATTTTATTCTTCTGTGAACTGTTGGTTCACAGAAGAACTGATTTTCTTAAGAGGTTACACCATCTTGAGATTTTCAAAAAAATCGAATTTTTTTTTGGCTAGATAAACAATTACATTTATTTAGAGAAAATTTGGAGAAATTATTTTCAAAATAAAGAGAAAGCCAAAACGGATGAAAGCTGAAGAGGTAAAAAAGAGAAAAGGACAATGACAGAAAAAAACCGGCAAACAATGAATACAGGAAATAAGGCAAGAGACGAAAAGTGCTGAATTTGAACAACAGCACGTTTACATTAAATGGAAATGAAAATATTTTGCTGTGCTTGACCAAATCTGTGAACTGACTGTGAATTTTTTGTGCCTGCTTTGTTCTGTTTGCTTACCCCAAGCTGCGTTTTTTCATTTTGAGATTTTTACTGTTCGGGGGAAACGAATGCTTCATTTATTCCTTACGAGGTTGCTGCTTGACGTTACTTTCAGTCGCGCTTGTTAGTCGATGTAAAATGAGATTATTTATCATGGCACCGGAAACGCATTTTAAAGTGCTTGTCAATTGAAGAAAAATTTAAACTAATAAAAGAAATCGAAACTGGACCAAAGAAAAAAGATGTGGCTGTGAAATATAGCATTCCGGCGAGTACGGTTTCCACGATTTTAAAACATAAGGATTCAATTATCACATCATTCGAATCTGGTACTTCAACTAGAGGCCAAAGAATGAAAGCAAAAGAATGAAAAACCAATGTTTGTAAATGTCCACAAAGCAATCCTCGATTGATTTACAGAAGCTAGGAACCAAAACATGCCCATATTTTGTGGACTATGAAACGATAAGGCTCTGGAGTTTACGAATTTAGTATTTCGTTCTTTTGTGGAGTTAATTAAACCTTCCTCCAATGATGTCCTCTATTTTATGACTCAGGGTTTCAAAAGGGGCAATAACTTTCAGCACTTGACGTTTCAGAATGTAGTTTTTTTATCTCTGGCAGTACCGTGAAGATTTCACTTTTGTACAGAGAAGAGCCAGATGTCATAAAGAAGTCAAGTGCGAGGTGCGCGATGGATTTTTTGGGATAAACTAAAACCAAGATGTAAAAGCCAAAGGCTTTCGGGTTCATGTTTTGTACAAGTGTTCCGCCCTGGACGTAGGATTGGTGGTTAAATTTTAAGATTAACCAATAAGTAGGTAACTCCCTGACCAAACGCTATTTTCCCCCAAACTAAGTTTTCTGGAGGAAAAGAATTTCAATTTTTAAAACTCTCTCTGCTCTCTACATTCTACTCTTGAATTCTCTGATTGGCAGAAGTAAGAAACTCGTTTCTTTCGTGGTGTTAAGTGGTTTCGTGGTGTTTGGTTGTCACTCTAAGGTGTGACAACCAAATGCTCCAGAGGGTCCATCCAGGGTCTCCAGGATTCCTTCCACTAGTTAGGAGAACTAGGGTGAGTTTGTTCTCATGCTAGCTAAGTACTGGTCTGACTTGGTTTCCCTTTTGTAGCAAAATGAATAAGTTTATAGTTAGGATGTTTTGTTAGGTTTTTTTTCTATTAATATACTCTTTGTTAAAATTACTTTTGTGTTTTATTTCTTATAATTTAGTTAACGCCTCCATGGGGTTCTTTTCTTTTAAATAATATTTAAATTTTATTCTTGTTAACAACACCTGGTCCACCCCAGCCAGGGTTCGTTACAGAAAACATGATATTACACTTATGGATTGATGTCAGTAATCAAACGATAGCAAATTGCTTTAAGAAAGCTGACTTTGGTCAGAATTCAGCACGGGAAGAATTGATGGAAGCTGATTATGAAACATGGATAAGATTGAATAAAATAAATTCCATAAATTTGCACATCAGGCTTTCTTACAGACGACGGACATTATTGCGCATTAGAGTTCTGAACCACTGAATTCGACTTTAACCGCAGAAAGTGATGACGAGGGTTCAGTGGAAGAATTTAATCAACAGAATTCCAAGAATGATGTAGCGGATTCCTTGAGAAATTTGAATTTATATTTGCAAACGAATGACAATACAACTGATGACGACTATAAGGCTTTGTACAAATTGATAGCTCTATTTATTGAAAATATCAGAAAAAAGTAAATTTTCAGCCACAAATTACTGAATATTTTAACTATAATTAGTATGTAGTACATGGTTTGGAGTCAATAAAAATGTGTGTACGTAATTGAACAATTGTAGTCTCTTTAAATAAATTCGCTAGTTTCGATGAACATTTCTATAACTCGAAGTCTCCATATGTCACATTTTTTTTGGTGATAATGGTGATTCGAGTTATGGAAATTTGACTGTATCTGACATGAGTAAAATACACAACAGCACCATATTCAAAGTCTAATTCGTTCAGAAATTCTTTAAATTGTCAGTGCGAAAGTGCATGGGATCGGATATAATTAATAATAATATTTTTTTATTAATGTGAATTAATAATGTTTTTATGGCTACTTGCATAACATGGATTCAGTAACAATTAATTCATCGATTTTTATGTTTTTTGATTCCAATTTATTTGTGCGCAATTTTACAATTCCTTTATCTTTACCAATCATAGCTGCTGCTCCATCAGTTGATAATCCAAAAGGCATCTGTAAAGTTATTTTCACATAAATATTCATAATAATATTGAGTTATGTGTATTGTTGATAATCCATTTTATAATCAGGTAATTCCAATATAAATTAATTAAAAGGATTGTAGTCTTCTGATTATTGTTTTTTGTTGATTTATTATTCAGTCCTACATGTTTCTGGCCAATTAGCCCATCATCAGGAACGCTACAAACGAGTTACGTAATTTTGATAAAATGGTATTGCGTATGTAATCTTAATTTTAAATTTATTGAATTATTTGAAATGGTTAATTTATTCTGCGAATAAACATTCAAGTTGAGCTGTGTCTGAAATATCTGTACTCTCGTCGAATGCTAAAGAAAAAAATTGAAATCTCGAATTCGATCACGCAAATTTGCCACTACTTCCAAATATCGTTCTTTCACAAATTCACCATCCGACATTTTTTATTCAGTCAGCAATTATTCATTGGCAGTATTGCTCTGATGGGAAGACAGCTTCTTTTTAAAAACCTGGTTACCGACGGTAACCAAACTCTTCTTTAAAACAAACTCTCTATAACAAACTATTCTTTAAAATAGGTGGTAAATAAGTTTGCGTTCATCAATGTGCTTTTTTGACACTTGTAGCAATCTGAAAAATTGCAGGGCTTTGGATGAGATGTATTTTAGAGCTCGTGGATGTGCAGACTTTCCAATCACTATCAGTGGTATTTTGTGCTTGCTGGATGCATTGGCACATTGGCCGTTATAGTCAACCTTTCCTTGCTTCATTTATGCCCAGGAGCGGATTTTTCAGGTTGAATGCTTTTGAAGGAAGCAATTTATAATTTAAATCACTTTTATCATAGACATAAATTTGATCTCATGTATACCCATTGTTATCAATTTGTTATCAACCCAACCCAACCCATTGTTTTCAATTTGTTTTTTAAAATCCTTCTTAAATTTTTCAATTGATGATACATAAGCGGAAAGTTCTTCCTCAAACACAGATAGTTGTCATACACCGTACCGTTTTTTCCAGCGATCAAGCCAACTAGAACTTGCGGGAAACTGATCCGCCTCTGAAAATTGTCTACAAATCAACAGCATCTTCTATTGTAAAATAGAAGTGTCTACTGTAGGCCGTCCATTAGAAATATATTGGGAACAGATAAAGCTAGAAGTCTGAAAATTTGAATCTGAACATGGAAGGAAGGGAACTACTGGAAGTTGACAACAGCTTTGTTCATTTAAATGGAATGACCCCAATTTTTATTTTTTTTCTTAATCCACATTTAATTTCGTAACAACTTTCGTAATTAGTTTGTCAGGCCGAATCGTTTTGATATTGAATTTCTCGCAAACATTATGCAACCGCAGCAACATTTTGAAAAATCGAATTTTCATAATTAGACTTATGTGATAATGTTCATATTTCATTAACCATTAGTTGAGACAAAATTGAATTTTGAAATAAGAAAACTTTAAATGACAAAAGTGATTTTTTTTTAAATGGCACCTACTAAATATTTTTATCTTGTCGCATGTAGAATTAAAATCCTCGTTAAATGGTATTGGGTTTCCCTATACCTAAAATGTATCCTTTTCCGATTATTTAAGGTTTTTCGAGCTCTTGCTGCAAAAGCAATCCTTTGACAATACATTAATTTATTGTAAATTGAGTTGCTTACCAATTAGTTATCAATTTTGACGTTTATGTAACTTAGGTTGGTTTATGTCATATTTAGGGTGAGAAATTAATGCATGTATCATTTCGAAATTGATTTATCAAGATATTTCACATGTTTAGTTCTTGACAACGTTGACAAATCCTTACTGTGTTCTAAAATAGCCACTAATAATTACTCCAATGCTGATCTGAATTTATTTATTTAATCGCCCAAATCTTCACTTTTGGGCAGACCAAAATCCTCATGTGACATGCGATAGGAACTTTCAAAATAAATTTAGTTTCAACGTATTTTATTTCTTGTACAACAGCCAATTTCGGTATTTTAGGTATTTCGGTGGCAGACTTTTTAGAGACATTAACATTAAATGAACTACAATCGTGTTAGTACCAATTAAACGGAACACTGGCGTACAGTACTGCTCACGTGACTCAGGAATTGATAAATGACTTCGAAGACAGATGGTTTCAAAGATTGGGTCAATGGAACTGGCCTACAAGATTGCCAGACCTCACTCCGATGGATTTTTATCTATGGGGTCACATCACCGGCACTGTGTATTCTACCCCAGTGAACTCAAGATTGAAGCTGAAGATTGGAAAATCGAGTTCGAGGAGTGTGTGATGCATTAGACCAGATTCAAATTGGAAATGCAACTGTCAATGGAGTCCAATCAAAAATTCTGATTTGTTTAAAGTGAAATGGAGAACGATTTGAAAATTTTCTTTACTATAATTTATCTTGGCTGTCTTAGATTACCATAAAAATAAGCTAAAATCGTAACTACATTATTTTGTCAAGAACTAAACATATGATATATCTTGATAACTCGATTTCCAGATGATACATGCACTAATTTTTCACTCTAAATATGAAATCAACCAACCTAAATTACATAAACGGCAAAATTGATAATTAATTAGTAGGCAACCCAATTTACAGCAAATCAATGTATTGTCAAAGGATCACTTTTGAAGCAAGAACTAGAAAAACCTTAAATAATTAAATAATACATACATTTTAGGTATAGGGAAACCTAATACCGTTTAATGAAGATTTTAATTCTACATTTGATAAGATAAAAATACAGTAGAATCTCGATACCGTGAATATCGGATAACGTAAACCTCCGGATAACGTAAATCACATTTCCAACGCATTAACCACCATATAACATGAACAAAATGAACAAATGATATCCATTACCGGGGGAACAGCGCCGGATACGTGGGGTTCCCCGACCGTCGTGCCCAGTATTTCGAATCTTCAAGAAAGTAAGGTTTCACTGGACGGCGCTATAACTGCATTAAATACTGCAATCCAGTGGGCAGAATATAGTGGTGTGGACTTCACAGA
>JAWQRJ010004805.1:0-10748 GCA_033557515.1 Diorygopyx duplodentatus
GTACATAGAAGCTCGCCGGTGTAATTTTTGTTTTATTAAAGTTACAGCGATTTTTGTATATCGCGTGGAGTGATAGACCTCACCCGTCCGCTGGAGGGTTAAGGATGAAATTCTTATGTTGCAAGATGTCATTTCAGAATCTAAAATTGACGTATTTTGGCATTTTCTTGACACGTGTCACAACATGAATATATTGCATTTATTTCAGTTGGCTGTTCCACACTGTGTATAGGATTTGAAGCAACACCTGAGAGTGTACTGACAAGAGCAAATCCCGCATTGCCTACATGGCGGCGTTCTCAAAAATTGGGAATTAAGAGGACCTCTGCACAGTGTATTCTGAAGGAAGACCTGACAATGAGTTTGTTCCCCTATAAGGTTCAGTTAACTCAAAAACTGGAACCTTTGGACCATGGGCGCCGTCGGAACTTCAGTGACTTTTTCTAAACAGATTAGAGAACGAGCTGGATTTTCATCAAAATATTATTATGAGAGACGAAGCCAATTTCGACCTGAGTGAATTTGTTAACAAGCAAAATTCTCGCTAGTTGGGTGAGCAGCAATTTTCGTTGACCTATGAACCCTAAATGGAAAAATATCTGCTATTTTTCATTTGGTATAAAAATAATTTAAACTTAAAATTGTAGCGTTCTTATTTGGCCAACGGTTATAAAACGACATCAACAAAATCAAACAAACAGCAACTAATAGAAATATCACGAATATTATGAGAACGTTTGACACATAATTGACAAGATGAGATGTTATACATAATGTTTAATTAATATTTTAATTCATTTCATTTGGTTACTTGTTGTACGCCTGAACATAAGTTGGAAACGTGTCGATGCCTTTAAAATAAAAAAAAACAGTCTAGCACATTGTTTAATATATTTATTCTTATATTATATAAAGGGTTTTAATGTTTAAGGTTTAAATAGATTTCAGTTTCTTTTCATTTCATTTTACGCCGAAGAAAAAGTTCAATAATAAACACCAATATTGACATACTTAGTCCAACACCTAATACAAAAAATGCATATTGCATTTCTGATGCATTAATTGCAGAAAATTCTTCGCTTTCTCTTTGTGTCAATTTGTAAGTATAGTGTAAATCTTTCGTCCACTTATCCCTTAAAAGTCCGCTTTCGTGCAGACGGTGGACACCCTCATTGATCTGTGTGGTTACTGGATGACAATGCTTAATAGCGACGTGCCCCAAAAGATTCGATATGACGATTGAGTCGTAGATGTCATCCGCCAAGTTAAGCACCTTAAATGAATCGTATAAAACAAGAGTAATGTTTTGGTACTTGTTGAAATAATCTATGTTTTTTACAACATCCGGAGCATCTCTAAGTTCTTCATAATGTTGCTTTTTAAAGGTGGTATACTTCTCCATCACATATTTCGCCGAATTTGCTGTCCCTCTAATAGGATATCCAGACGTAATTAGGTCATCCATGGTTTCCATCTTTTTTCCGTACAGTGGTTTAGTGGTTACACTATACAAGCGAGCTTGTAATAAAGATGTGAATATTACACCATACAACGTTAACGAAAGAAACATCCACATTTTTCCTTTACCTACTTTTATATTAGTTGGAATATTTAGGTTTAATTTAATCAATGTAAATATTCCATAATAGAAATTGGAATTCCAACGAAACAGTTTATAACTATAGCTCAGTGCTAAATAAAAGAATAAGATCAGATTTGTTATAAAAATCGCCATCCAACTTGCTGGAGTGAATAGAGAAAGCAGCCCATGTAATGTTGAAATAGATTTAGGTTTCGGAAAAACCATAAGTAGCTGCGTGAATTGTACGACATCGGATAAATCGAAATCGTCAAAATAGTTTTGTTTACCTAATGTTGGGCATGCGAACATACCAGCGAAAATATCGCTTTTATTAGTGTCAAAATCGTTCAATATTCTTAACGAGGTTCCACTTTTAGCGTACTCCACTAGATATGAAATGTTAGGTTGGCTCAACCAAGTTAATTTCGTTTTACACATTTCGGCAAAATAGTTCATTGAGCTAAAGGTAATCCCGGGATTTGTTGTTCGCCGATGATCTATGGAATATGGAGGAACTAAAACCCAACTACCTCGCAGATAACAACCCGTAGTCTTAAAATCAAATTTGAACTTTTTACACGTTGACGAGATTACATCAAAGTAAAAACAATTAAATTTTTTATAGTTGATTGTATGCACGACATTCTTGAGAGTCACTGCAATTCTTGAAATGTTTTCTTTCCATAATTGGCGAATAATTTTTTCCTCCCAGCCTTGTTGGTTGGATGCTAATGGCTGCAATTGGATAATGTATAAAGCTCTGCAGTAATGGATATTATTCTTCTTTATCTGCTGGATTAGCTCATCTAGTTGTTCATATTTTATAAGGCTTATAATGTAATTATTAAAATTCATCTTAATATTTAACATATTTCTTGCTTGGAAGGTATATACAGCACTGCTGCCATAGCCGTTTGTATCGTAATCTATAAATAATGTTGGCCCTGTTAAATTTTGAAGTAGCAGCAACGAACACGGCTTATCATTCGAAGCCACGCATTTCTGGAACATTATCAGCAAGAAGACTAATAAGCTCTTCATATGTACTCTAACATTGCACACCTTATTCGTGCACATATCGTTGGTGTATATTGAATAGATAATATTTATAGCATAATCAATTAGAAAAAAATATACTGTTTTATCCTGCCTAATGTGATTATAACTACACTATAATGTATGTATGAATATTTGAAAATTGAAAATTGCAATACCCACATCGGTTTGTAAAAAGCCTACATTAACGTTTAAAAAGGCAGAAAAGTAAGACACCATTTCGGTTTAATTGGTGAATACGAAATACCGTCTAATAGAGCAATATATTGGCAATTAATATTGCAATTTTAAGCAATTTGATTTTGTAAATATTTTGAAAATGTTTAGTAATGAGGTCGATTAATTTAAAGTAACAGATAAATAGTATAGTCTTTGTTAAGTACAGTAGCTGTGTTGAATATTACACTATTAATTGACATCAAAAGTTTATTATTTAGTATTGTAAGGAAGACTAAGTATTACTGCGTTTGTAAGTAGCAGCATTGGTTTGTTCATTTGTAATAATTGCGTTGTTAATGTTTATAAGCAGTTAACATTTACTTTTGTGTAATAAGTGTTTCTGCTGATGTTTTATTTTACGTAGATGAATTCCATTATGGAATTAAATACCACCACAATTTCATTACAGTACTCAACCCCTTAATGAGTGACGTTATGATAGACAAACTGACGTCCATAAAGCTATCATTATAACATGCGAGTAGATAAAATACTGTATGTAAATTAAATAGTTTATGATGATATGAACTATTAATCTATTGATAGTTAATAATCTATTAATTATTTCGTAGGTGTTATTCTCATACAACATAGCTTTGGAGTTGTAAGTTTCTCTGTTTAATATAACAGTAGTAAAACCCAAAACCCAAGGCTGCAAAAACAATCACAAAAATGCCAATGCATTTCAAAAAACTTCCCCCTTTCCCGTAAGACAATTCTAAAAAAAAATTTGGTTCTCCTTAACGCACAAAACATTTCCACATTTTATTATATAAAAAAACTTTAAAATACTATATATTGAACATTAGCCCGAGAATTCATAGATCATATCATCCTTATTTATACAGTACATTTAAGGGTGGGTTATGTTATAAAAAAAATATATATAAAAAAACTCGTGACAAGTCAAACCCGTCTACTTTGCGTTGCTATTTAAATGTAGAGGCCTCTGTCAGCATTAAACTGTGGAAAAATAATTTCTTTCTGAAATTGACATATTTTTCCGCTTCAGCAATATTTTTAAATGTATTTATTATGCATAATTTAAATTTTAAAATGTATCTAGCAATTTATTATGCATACAGTATCACTTCCCTATTACTGCCATTACCAGTTATCAATTATGCAAACCAATCCCCTATCGCACAAAGGGACAAGTTCTTTGTCCTACGCCTACAGTAAAATTAATGCATTAGTATTATTAACATTAGTATTATGAATGCATCACAAAAAAAATAGTTTACATTACTTACTTTTAGATTTGTTTATAATAAAAAGTATTGGGCATTGTTTCTTGCCCACATACAATGAGTTTTTCAAACAAAAACCAAAAACCAGAGAAGGACACTGGATATACGGTTTTCTCTTTCTAACTGAACATCGCAAAAACAGTTTTGTGGGGTTTTGGCCTTTCGTTCGTTTTACGTTGCAGGTAGAGTATTGGACCCTTGTTGTTTGTGAATTTACTTATAAGTATACAGGTATCCACTTTACATGAATGGTAAGTAAATTGACGGAAAATAGATTCAAAAGTCATATACCATTTTTGTCTTATTTCTATAGTTTACAGAAAAAAACCGTATATGTTGAAAAGAAAAAAACTGCAGAAAGAGGAACTGCTTTCCAGAAAACCTTACTTACATACCTTTTTTTATAATAATCTTCAAAAAAGATTATGAAAAACTGTAATTTAATTATAGGTAGAAGCATTACATGTTATGTAATACACAAAAAGTACACACATATCAAAACACGTGTATATCAAGTTAAATCCAGACAAAAATGTCTTGGAACAAAGCATTAGCATTCCTTTACGAGTGGATGGGATAGCGGAATAGATACTTGAGGCAACGTATTCGTTCTTGGTGTTGGTAGGTCAAACGTAGCGCTTGTGGGTCATATAAATCGAGTGAAACCATATGATAGAACAGTAGTGTTCTAGCCTACTGACGATCAGGGCCGAGAAGAGTATACTTGACGCACTCTAATTTTAGTAAAGGCTCCACAAGTGCAAAAAATAAATCCAAGTGTTTTGGCAGCAGCAGTTGGATGTGCTCGATAGAAGTAAATTCTGTTCGAAGACGCCGCCCAAAATCTTAATAGGTGCTTTATTTTAGGGCCAGTGCTAGGAGATGGTGCGGTTTATTATTATGAGTGCTATGCAAAATATAACTTCTGACAAAAATACAGAATTTACATTACTTTTTGTACTAATCAAAGCAAATAAAAATGTACTGACATGTTTATAAACGATGTTGTGATCATTCGGTAATAAAGAATACAGTTATTTTATACATTTATGAAAAATGGAACTACAAAATTAATCTGTTCTACTATAATCTTTAGATTTTATAATTGTGGCACAAAACAAAAATATTTCAAATAAACTAATTACTCAATAAAGCTTTACTTTAAATTTATTCTATTTCTCGTTCCCATTTATAATACTTATGCAAAACAAAGAGTTGGTCCGTTTTTGCAAAAAGATTTTAAATTTTCAAATTATTTCATTAGGCAACTTAATATGCGCCGATTGCTTCAACACGCTAAGCGCCATCTTCCAGATAATGTCTACAGATTTTTTTTCACCTAAAATGAAGCATTATTATACAGTTTTCCCCCATACAAGGGATGTGCCATTATCATCACCAAGTTAAAACTACTTTACATTTTGCAATTTTCTTTATACAATTCTTATCTGTACATTATTGCCTTGGCGATAAACTATTCTGTTCAAATAATTTGAATTTTAGGATTATTAATTAACAAAATGTAATTAAACTACGTCATTGCCGCCTCCACAACGCATTCAAACTTTTGACTTT
Organism: Diorygopyx duplodentatus; assembly: GCA_033557515.1. Taxonomy (NCBI): domain Eukaryota; kingdom Metazoa; phylum Arthropoda; class Insecta; order Coleoptera; family Scarabaeidae; genus Diorygopyx; species Diorygopyx duplodentatus. The sequence continues at coordinate 5,683 of JAWQRJ010004805.1, forward strand.
GAAAAATCTCGTTAAATGTCTTCGAATTCGTCGACCGACCCAAATCTACAAGGACATAAGCCAGCCTTAATAAAAAAAGCCTCTTTGTTATGTTGCTCTCCGTAATTAACACTTTAGCGTTTTCATAATTAATACTATGGGCAGTCTCTCTATAATGCTGGCTTAAGGTCGTGGAATTAGGTTTAAGTTTACAATCACTGTTATGTTGTGTTAACCTTTTTAACAATTTTTGAGACTTTCATCCGTAGTATATTGGACACAAGAAGAGCAGGAAACAGAGTAACCAATACCGCTGCTATCGAAACGCGCCATCTTATCTTCAAGTCTAGTAAAAAAAAAACATGACAAAATTGGAATTCTTGTCAGCAATTTTCAAATTGTAATCCTTAAAAAGGTTTTTAATTTTAGAACTTAGAAAACTATTGCAGTATAAACTCACATAAACACGTGGTTGGTTTGGTAGCTCAACTATGTTATCTTCAGTCATCCGATTATTTTGGTCACTATTACTTGATATGTTATTATTACTTTGAGTATGAGAAAAACGTATTTTTTAACAAATATAACGAATAAGAATTGTTCCTTAAAATATCGAAAACCTTTTTTAAATTCTTGCTGATGAAAGAGGGACAGCATTTTTGTTGATTCTATTTTTTAAGCAAAGCACCATGTTAATTCTTTGTTGTAATGAGTGGTTCGAATTATAGCTTAAATGTATACCAGATGCCGACTTTTCTGATACCAATCTAGTTTGATCACATTACTATCTCTCATAACCCTTGTATCAAGGAAGGGAACCCCATTATTTTCTTCAATTTAAATAGTGAACTTAATATTAGGATGGTAAGTAGGATGAGCAACAAATAATGTCATCCACATACTGATACAGGAACGGAAATTGATACGGCAACCCCTCAGTAGTAGTAGAGTAGATCATTAAACAATTCGGCCAAAATAGGACTCATGTTACTACCCATTGGTACTCCAAAAATCTTTTTATAGTAAGTACCATTAAAGGAAAAATATGAAGTATCAAAGATGAAATTCACGGCATCCAGAAACAACTCTTTAGTAAACCCATAGTTGGGCCGTATATGTTCCCAATTCTCCGTAATGATATTTATAAAATCAAGGTATTAAATTATTATTAGTTATTATTATATAATTATAATAATATAATTATATAATTATTTTTATTAATTATTATTAGTATCAAATTATCCGGAACCTCGGTATTATTCATGACCTGAGCGAACTGAAAAGAATCTTGAATTCCGAATCTGTTGAAGTTACTCAATGAAACCGACAAAATGTTTGCTATATAAATGCAAAGGGCCTGATTAAGCTCGTTCCTTGAAGAAACTATGAGTCTGAGTGCATGATCTTCTTTATGAACTTTAACAAGGCAATATAACTTAGGGGCAACTTTGTTCATGTTATTTAATATTATTTCAGTAATTAAACAATGATAACACAATAAAAATTGATTGGTACCAGAAAAACGCTAATAGCTGGAGATATCTCCACTACGATTCTAATCACTTAACATGACAAAACGTTAATATTCTAAACAATTAAAAAAGCACTAAAAATTTCAGAACATGACACAACAAAAATTTTAAAATACTACATAACAACCAACATCATATACAAATCAAAACTCCAACACATACAAAAAAAATCTAAAAAAACACAACTTCACACCGGCATTCACTATACCCAACACCAACAGAAAAATATTCCAAAAATAAAAAAATGGCAGAGAGAGAAAAGAAGAGGATGGTGTAGCGTACGAAATCGAATGCAAAAACTGCACTATTTACATAGGATCCCCATAACAGCCGTTAAAACTAAGACTTAACCAGCATAAAAGTGACATCAATGTCACACCAAAAGGCACTGTACTATGTAAACATGTCCACGAAGAACAACATGAATTTGATTTCGAAGAAGTGAATATTTTGGAAATGGAAAAAATATATATAATTGCATATTAAATTAAACCAAAGATCCTGCAGCAGCAAACAGGACACGAAACAACTATGCCAGCACAATACCACACAATTTTTGAAGTTAACAAGGCACTATAGTACTGCCAAATATAGGGATGACACAATGGTGCTAACAGCCACCGATTGAAATTATAAGTGACATGTCAGTGTCACTTATAATTTTTTCTTGCCAATGTCAAGAAAAAGTCAAAACGCCAAAACAGAAAATAAAGTGTAAAAATAATTGTTTTCAAATAAATAAAACAATACTTCTGAAGAAACCGTCAGAGTAGGGTGAACCGTTGAAAACTACAAAAATCGTTTTAATTAGCAAAAAACATGTATAAATTTAGCCTTCTTTTTTGATTGTAAAAATCTTGAGAAAATGAGGAAAAAGTAGTTGGTTTAACGATATCGGTGGTTAATTTTTTTTTAACCTTTACGTGCGATATTTCGATAGTTTAATTTCCATGTTTGTCAGGCCTTAGTTTAGCTTACCCTTTGAGATCAAAAATATACAGATAAATAAAATAGATTATTAATGGAAGATATTATTACTGAATTGTCCGAATAATTTAAAAAAGTTGATGAGAGCTAAAGCCACCAATACTATTACTAATTTTATTTATAAAAATAATATGCCTGCTTGATTAAATTCCTACTTGACTCCGTTACTTAATGACGCAAACATTTACCAAAAAATTGATTTTAACCCACTCAACAGTTTACAAAAGCGGACTAATGTATTAAAAAATAATGAAAACATTACAGAGAGTAAATATTTAACGATTTACAACTAAGTTCCGTCGAAAGCTTATTTTTTACATATCAGTAATTGGGTCAGCTACTCACAATCTGTCTTCGTATTTGAGCAACATTTTAACTAAAGTCACATCGGAGTCAAATCATTGTCCACCATTGTCAACGTGTCCCTCACAATGTGAGGGACACGTTCCAATTTGTTAAACAGGTTAGAGGGCTTAGTGTCCCTAAGAGTTTTACGATCGTATAGCTTGATGCGGTCAGTCTTTTTATTAATATCCCGCCAGAACTTGTTTTGGAAATTATTAAATTAAGATAGAACGACATAGAGCTGCATTGCAGTTTCGAGTCCGATACGTTTATTTCTTGTTTAAGATTCATTTTCGATAATATTTTCTTCCTTTAACGACGTTAAAGGAAGACTTCTGGCGACTTTGGTGATCGATTTTGTTTTGGCTAATGTTATACCTAAATTAAGTTTTAAGTTGCCGTTTATAAATAAATTTGTAGATAATCATTGGCATAATCACAACAATACTTAGACTAGACTTGAATGAAACTTTATAAATATATTCAACAGTTTTAATAAAAATATACAATTCACGATTGAAGTTGAACAAGATGGGTTTTTGCCATTTTTGGACACCAAAGTGATTAAACTAATAACACTAAACCTACTTTTTCTAGCCGTTATATTAAGTTTTATTCCAATCATTCTTTTCAACGAAAAATAAATACTATTAGGGGCATAAAAAATCGTATTGGGAAATTTTTTAATGAAAAAAAATTAATAAAAAATTAAAATCCATTTTTGTAAACAATAATTTTCCGGTTAGTCGAAGTTAGTCGATTCTATTTTATTTTCAAATAGTGTGCTTAACCGTAATGTTAAAAATCCAGTATTTTTGAACCTGTAAATAAAAACACATTTAAATTTAAATGATTAATGTTCATTAAACGTTTGTCACAAAAATTGAAAAATATGTTCGAAGCGGTTTTGCCAAATACTTTAATAACTGATTGTCATCCGTTAAAAGTCAGTGAAATATTCACTAGTGTTAAAGACAAGGATCCCATAAGGTACCAAAGTAATGTTGTTGATTGTATACAGTGTAAGGACTGTAATGACAAATATTTGGGTGTTACTAGTCAATGGATAAAAAAACCATACTGCACTACATAAAAGTGACTGTGACACGAATCAAATAGTTAGAATCTGAATAGAAGGTATTTAAATTTTAGATAAGGAAAAACACTACTCTAATAGATTTTGTTTTGGAAATGCATTATATAAATTCAATAAAGGAAACCATGAATTGCAAATCAGAATTGCTTTTTTTTAGATAATGATAAAGGATAACAGCTCATTTTTGAAAGCTGGAAACGTATACACTTTTATTCGCGACAAATATAAAGAGATTTTAAGGTCATTAAGGTTTACGTTAAGGAATAAATGATGACAGTAATAATGTGCAGTTTTTTAATCACGCAAATAAAGCTACATTTAATTGTAATTACTATGGATATATTTCGAGCTTGAGAGATTAAAACATTCAAAACTCGTTGCAAACGTCCCTTAATATCCATGGGTATTGCAGAATGATGCATATTCATGAAGATTTTATGTAAAATCATTTCAGTTTCTTCTTATGATCTTTTGTGATATACTAAAATCTCAACAAGAAACACAATCATTGACACACTTAATCCAACTGCTAAGAAAACAAAAGCATATTGCATTTCTGATACGCTGATTGAAGAAAAATCTTTGGTCATACTATAGATTTCTTTTAGTTTTAAATTATACATGTGCTCCAAATCTTTTTTCCACTTTGAAGTTAAAAATCCGTTTTCGTGCGAACGCCTGACTCCTTTGTTGATCTGCGCTGTTATTGGATGACAGTGTCTAAGAATTACATGTGTCAAAGATTTTGAAATGACGATTCTATCATACGCATTAGCGACTAAGAAAACTTCAAACGGATCATACATGACAAGAGTAAGGTTATGGTATTTGTTGAAGTCGCCCGCGTATTCCAGAACAGCTCCAAAATCTCTGGATGCTTCAAAGTGCTGCCATTTAAAGCTTTCAGACTGTTCCATTACATATCTTGCCGATATTCCTGTCATCTTAATAGGATATCCAGAGACAACTACATCATCGGTGGTTTTGAACCTTTTACCGTACAATGGTTTAGTTGTTATACTGTATAAACGTGCTTGTAGTAAAGAAGTGAATATTGTTCCGTACAATGCCACAGAGACAAATATCCAAAACCTCTCTTTACTTATTCTGATATCAGTAGGGATATT
>JAWQRJ010004806.1:0-10748 GCA_033557515.1 Diorygopyx duplodentatus
ATTTTGTAGTTTTTCTCGTTTTTGTGAATTCTGTTGTTTTTGCCAGTTTACCAATTTTTCGATTTTTTCCATTTTGTTGAATGTTTATTTTACCTTTTTTTATTGGTTTTGATCGATTTGTTTTTCGTGATTTTGCAAGTTTTGCAGAATTTGTCAATTTTTTCCATTTTCTTGAATTTGTCGATTTTACATTTGTCAATTGTGGTGAAATTTACAGATTTGTGGATTTTGTTGAAGTTGTCGAATGTTTGTCATTTTACTATTTTTCTCGATTTTTCATTTTAATATTGTTGAATTAGTCAATTTTAGTGTTTCTTCGATATTATCGAATTTGTTGGATTTTCAATTGTATTGAATTTATCAAATTCTATAAATTGAAATTATCATTTTATAGAATTTGGTTATTATTGTGTCTTTTCCCGTTTGGTTGAATTTGACAATTTTAGAGTGTTTTCAATATTATAAGCTTTGTTTTTTGAACACTATGTTGAATAGTTATTTCTTTAACTCGGTATACACGTTCATTATTTTTATGAATAATGTAAGTTCCATACAATAAATGATGTTTAATAAGTGAATTATTAATAATTAGTACGTGTACTTCATTATTCCCCCAAAAACATAAGTTTTATTTCACAATTTTCCAATGATGGCTTTATTTCATATTTACATTGTTTCTTTGAATTATGTTTAAATTGCTGTTTACGCAAATATTCACCTAAAAATATCTCTTTACAACGTTTACATATTGCTGAATAACCGGTTTCTAGTATTGCTATGCACGGATACACAATGTCAATGGTAAAAGTAATATTATTTATAGCAGTGAGGTATTGGATACAACAAATAAAATCGATACTCCATTCTTTCCACAATTTCTATTTCAATATAAAATTGTAGTGGTTTTATGTACAATTTGATTTATTTAAAATACAGGAATTTTTTTGTGTATTTTGTTTCTAAAATTTCTTTGTCATAGTATAATTTAGCTTTAGCTTAAATCTTTAAATTTATGTGATAAATCTGAACTTACCAATGCACCGAAATTTTCACGAAAGTTAGTACGAAAGTACTATGCTATAAATATGCAACTTAATATCGCATCTTAATAGCTTCTGTCACCTTGACAGTGATTCTGTGTAAAAGGAACGGTTTAAATCCATTCAACGTATTCGGTCCATCTGATGCCCCCAAATGTGCGATTACCTTGAAGCATATTTTTCTCGATGACAGATTATGTGGATTACAATCTGCCTTATACACAGATGATTAAAAATGAACTACCTGATTAAAAATGGATAACTACAAAATTGAGTTAAAGTGTACACTTTCCTCTGTTTCCTATGCCCGTTGTATTTTCTATCTGGAAGTTTTATAATAACATTTATATTTTATTAATAACATTGTGGACTGTTTCTACATGAAGCGTTATCGTCGTCAATAATAACAGCTACCTGATTGGACACCAGAGGTGCATTATCTCAGGGTCGCTATGGACTGACTGCTTCTATAATTATCGTGTGTGGATTCTGATTACAAGCAGAGCTTTGTTATGCAAATCACTTCCTCACGTACATATTTAATTCCGTATCAACACGATAGCTTCCGTGAGTTTATATCTGCGCAAACTGCGCCTCGCAGATTTAACGCTGGCCACTTTTTCATTTTATCGTTGTTTTATTAAGGTATCGAAATGGTGATACTGTAAAAGATTGATGATGCAGAGTGAATTTGTCATAAGCAGTATTTCTGGTGTCGAATTATTGGCTGACGATGCGAATCATTGCCTATTCATGAATACTTCCTCGAGGTAGATTTGAATTCTCAATTATCTGGGACAGTATAAGCCGCGCTGCAAAATTGCTGGAAATCTTAGTTTGGTTTGGCATCCCTTCATAATCAGCATGGTCGCGGAATTTATATTAAAACTTGATCTCTCGGAGTGTCGCGCTGCATGAGAATGACCATTCAGCAAGCTTTGGGGTCAGGTATTTGCATGAATTTACATCAGTTGATGAACTTGGAGACAGGTCTAGTACGAAGGCACGCACTGCTGATAATGGGACTACGAAATTGGAATAAAACCAACAGAAATAAAACCATCAAGGTCCTAGTCGATATCATTTCTGGGTTTGTAGAGCGGGGTTAAATTAGTAATATAGCGATCGATTGTTGTCTGTCCCTGAAATAACTCTCTAAGGTTTTCCAGGGCTGTACACTCCAAATTAATAATTAATAATGTCGCATTTACACCGCCCTTTTCTAATATTAAAAAAGTACTTTTTCTACTGATCACATTTAAAAATCACTTCACCATACAATAACAGGCGCTTACGAGGCCAGAAAAATTAAAAGTAAGCGGGTGGCGCAAACCCGATTTGGACGCGATCAAAATTACAAATTTATGAAAATTAAGGACGCCTCCGCTGCACAACGCTGCCACCACGACGGCTAAAATTCCCCAAAAACGACGCTGGGGTAACGCTGTTATGCAAATTCAAGTTGACACGATACAAGGCAGCTGTTTTAGTGTAAAAATAACCCCATTTTTTTGCCGCGTTGTTTGGTAAGTGCTCGTAGCTTTCGTGGTGGTGGGGTCACGTGATATTTTAGAGAAAATTTATTAGAACGCAAAGTGCTTTTTTGTCATCATTTAAACTTGATGCTGTTCCATTTTTTGTAATTTGCGGGTGTCGCAAAACATTAATCGGTCGGAACGATCGCGGACAACAAACCGTCAGTACTTCATTAACACTGGAAGGACGTTTGCATTCGTTCTCTGGCTGCTGATTTGTTGTTTTTCACTGGTGTTACCTTTTTGTTGCCTGTTAGAGTTTTGTTATTAATAGCGTGGCGAATTCTTCATCATAAAAATTATTGCAACACAGTTTCTTTTTAAAGCACCTTTTTAAAGTAAAAATTAAAATACGGTGCCGTACCGAAACTAACGCAACGCTGGCTATATTTTTTTTATTTATAGGAATATTGGGATGAACTCCACCTCGTCCACAATGTCCAACAAGGCGGTGACGCACCCGAATCCAGGTCGGAAGACGAACTGTCTGCCAGGAAAAACCCCTTCCTGCTGGACATATTGTTCCCAAACACTCTCCAAAACCTTTACCGAGACCGGGAGTATGCTGATGGGTTCTAAATCCGAGAGAGGTTAACAAAGGTTAATAGTGTGCGTATTTAAGCCATCAATCGATGCATCTAACTAATTGATTTCTTAAATTTTAACGTCTCTATATTAAAAAATCGATAAAAAAATAGAGACGTTAAAATTTAAGAAATCAATTCTAATATTTTTCAGTGAATATTTATCATTTTATAATAAAAAATCTGTGCGAGATATCAAAAACTGGTTTCGATCATATTATACTATGATATATCCAGTATAAATTTCTAAAAAACTGCACATCCAAAATGAAAATTGAATTTTTTATCGATTTTTTAATACAGAGACGTTAAAATTTAAGAAATCAGTTCTAATATTTTTCAATGAACATTTATATATTTTTTTAATGAAAAATCTGTGCGAGATACCAAAAAATTGTTTCGATCAGATTATTCTATGATATATCCAATATAAATTTCTAAAAAAACTAAACACCTAAATTGAAATGTCTCAAGGGTTCAAAGCGTTTAATACTTCAAAATCGCCATTTTCTTATTCCTTTTCTTCATTAAGCATTCCAAGAAGCTTGTTTTTTGATACATAAAAAAGTAAAACAGTAATATTTTATAGCCTGGATTTTTATTTAACACCTCTTCAAATGTAATTTTGTAATTGATATTGTAATTAGTCATTTCATTTCGAGATTTCGTCAGCAGTGCGGCTGCTATAATATTTGTGTTTGCAGGCAGGCAGCGATTCTCAACATTTTATTGGGCAATTGTATTTCCATTTAAATTCTCGTCTTCTTTGTTCATAGTTTTTTTAAGAACAAAAAATATTGAATTATATTTAGATGAAATGAGAAGGAATTTGTTTATTTTTCTCAAAAAACCAAATATTTATTTATCATCAAAAATCGCAAAATATTTATTTAAATAAAGATCCGGGCCCTAGTTATTACTACCGTGTTAAAAGTTAATTTAGTCGCTCTGTGTGGTTTTCGCTCTCGACTTGTAAGTTAAGATGAAAAGCAGTCATAGACTGTACTTAGTCTTTTTCCAAACGTGTAACATTATTATACTTTATACCTTCTGAAATAATGTCCGTTTATTATTATTATTATTATTCTCAAATCTGTGTCTAATCTGATGCCATTGCGGTCAAGTAACTTTGGTGGAAATTTGATGGGTTGATCCAGTGTGAAAGAATAACCTCAAACATTTCTCCATTTGGATCTGAAAAAACAATTAATTTCTATTGAAACATGTACATGTTAGTTATAGAGTGAAAGCTCTCATAAGCGGACACCGACAGGACCAACTTTTTTGTCCGCTTGTTGGAGCTCCAAAAGCTCACCAAATTATTGGTGAAAAATAACCTTTTTCACCATCTAGATTTGCCAATTTAAATATAAAATATATTCATCAATTCTCCTAGGTAGACATTCTCAAATTTCATCTCCAACAAGATCATTATGGGGTAAAAACCATTGAAATTCTTCCAACGGTTTGTTGCCTTACAAATGTGAAGTTATATTGCGAATGCAAATAGCTGTTGCTCAAGCAAGTCTCAAGGTACGTCGAACCCTACCTCGTGGTTTACTTCGCATTTCCCCCGGAGCATCGATCCTTGAGCTTGATTTATAAAATAAGAACAGGTATCCATCTCACGCTTGAGCACGAGTAAAGCCTTGACAACGATTTATGAATACGGGCTTAAATAAATAATAATGTGTAAAAACAGGAATGCTTCTACTCTTACTATTTGTTTTTTAGATGGTATCGCTAGAGCAAGTGCTGCAGGTTTCAATGAACTAAGGAACGCCGTTTTCGCTAAGGTAGCCCAACGCTCTATACGGAAAATAGCCAAGAATGTTTTCGTACATCTACACAACTTGGACTTAGGATTTCATTTGAGTCGACAAACAGGTACGTTTCAATCAAACCGATACCTTCCGATACATTTTTTTATTTTATTGGTTACTTATTGCGACAGGTGCATTATCAAAGACGATAGACCGTGGTTCGCGCGGCATCAATTTTGTCCTCTCCGCAATGGTCTTTAACGTAGTTCCTACGATCTTCGAACTGGCTCTCGTCTCAAGCATATTAGGCTTAAAGTGCGGGCTCGCTTTCGCCGGAATATCGTTGGGTTGCGTCGGCATTTATAGCGCGTATACTTTAGTGGTTACGCAGTGGAGAACTAAATTTCGCGTATACATGAATAAAGCTGAAAACGAGGCCGGGAATAAAGCTATAGATTCACTAATAAATTACGAAACTGTAAAGGTATTGTTTTTTTGCTTCGGTTGGTTTGAATCTGTAAGTTTCTTTTTTTTTAGTATTTTAATAATGAACAATTCGAATCGACTCGGTATGATAATGTGCTAAAGAATTACGAAGACGCAAGTTTGAAAACTAGCACTAGCTTGGCGTTGCTTAACTTCGGACAGAATGCCATATTTAGTGCTGCGTTGAGTGGGATAATGATTCTAGCGGCAAATGAAATAGTTAAAGGTAAAAAATGTAGACTTCATAAATTAATAGGGATTTCAAAAATTGAAATTTTGATTAAAAGAATATAACTCCCAGTTTAAGAAAATAGGGAAAAAATGTATAATTTTTGTTTGTTGTCTATTCGAATAAAACAATAATTTACATGAAAATTTTCTAATTCGATGTAGGCAATATGACCGTTGGTGACTTAGTGATGGTGAATGGACTTCTCTTTCAGCTGTCGATTCCGTTAGGATTCTTAGGTAGCGTCTATAGAGAAGTCAGACAGGCGCTGATCGATATGCAGACGATGTTTACTCTTATGACAATGGAAACTGCCATTAAAGTGAGTTTATAATTCTTGCTTTTTTTGTTGTTTAAATTACCATTATTATTTTTGTTATTACAAAGCGCATTACATTTATAGTCAAATGTAGAAACTCACATTTATTTTCTGTTTCTCAAAAAATGTTTTTTTGTGAAATTTAAACATTCATCAAAATCTTTATTCTATCTCATTGAAACCATTATAATTTTCTGTGAGATCTTTTTGAAATGTTTTTTTATAGAATAAGGAATTTGCCCCATACTTACACGTCGACTCCAAATCATCCTCCATAAGATTCGAGAACGTCTCGTTCGAGTACGGTCCAGGGAAGCAAATTTTAAAAGACCTGTCTTTTACGATACCAGCCGGCCAAAAAATCGCCATAGTCGGAGGTTCTGGCTCGGGGTAAAAACTACCGCTTTTCATAGCATCAAATAATTTTATTTACACGCAGGAAATCCACATTAGTTCGATTGCTCTATCGCTTTTACGAACCGACCAAAGGTCGAATATTAATCGGCGATCACGATATCCGTGACGTGGACCTCACCAGCTTAAGGAAAGCGATAGCGATTGTTCCGCAAGATTCCGTTCTGTTTCACGATACGATAAAACATAATTTACATTACGGGGATTTACGAGCTACTGAGGAAGAGGTGATAAAAGCATCAACAATGGCAGAACTGCACGATAGTATCATGAAGTGGCCTCAGGGATATCAAACCCAAGTAGGGGAGAGGGGGTTAAAGCTGTCTGGAGGGGAAAAACAAAGGGTGGCTATAGCCAGGGCAATCTTGAAAAATACCCCAATTTTAATTTTCGATGAAGCCACGAGTTCTTTGGATTCCATTACGGAGCAAGTAAAGACACACGTTTGGTTGTTGTAGCTATTTCGTACCAACATATTTTTTCGTGTGTTTCCAGAATATTTTGAAAGCTCTTAGGCGAGCTACAGAAGGTAGAACGAGCATATGCATAGCCCATCGATTAAGCACGGTTATGGATGCAGACGAGATCTTGGTTTTGAAAGACGGTAGGGTTTCGGAACGGGGCACCCATTACGACTTGATAACCGATGGGCACACCCTGTATAATAGGCTGTGGGAGGCTCAGAATCACATGAAAATTTAAGTTAATTTTTTTTTTGTTGAAATGGTTAAGAAAAGATTTAATGTAATTTAATGTAAATAGGTAAAAAATCTAGTTTTTAAGTGTAACCGTAAGTCAAAATGTAATATATAATAATAAATATATTTTAATGAGAAATAGGAAAAACATACAGATTATATTGGTAAAATTATAAAAATAAATCCTTTTTTTATCTTAAATAATGATTAATAGGTGAACCATAACAACCCGAAAGTGAGCGAAAATTTGATGGTTGTACAATACATATGGTTTTGGCATTACAATTTTTGAGTAAGTATGTCTTCGTTGTATGTCTTAATCGTTGCAACTCTTTCGATTGTTTGTGATGTAAATATCTTATAATTTGTAAAAAATTTAAATGTTTATGTAAATCCCTTACTGAAATTTACCTAAAAGAAGTTTTTTATTTGAAATAATCCATTTAATTTCTTTGACAAACCTCCGTTGTTATGACAACACAATCTACATTGAATGTAAACAGAAAATGGTGCTGCATTGCAGTGTTGATGTATTCTTCTACATAAACTTATACAAAGTAGCCTCGTAAATTTGACAAAACAACGATAAATGGCCAATTCGGCTAACAGTACGGTGTCTGTACAAAAACCGGGCACTAGCAGCAGTACTTCTTCAAGCCATAAACAGTTAGAGAGGTTTGAAAATCTGTTTGACATTGTCAAAACTATCGCACATAGCTAATTTTTCTAATTCCCAGGAAGAAGAGCTGCGAAACAGTTTGTTCGTCAAACACAAGCTGTTTCTTGCAGAAACGAAAAAACGTACATCCGCTAGCAGCCTCTATTCGATTCGGGAACAAGACAAATACAAATGCTGTCAAACAACGCGTTCTTTCGGCGAAGTTGCTGAAATTGAGAACGGTACAAACTCAACTGAACGACGCAAATTTTCACTTAGTCGTAAGTTACGATCTCGCTTACCGACGGCTGTCTTACTAATTTATTGTATTAGGAATTAGCTCGAGAAAACAGGGCGTTACGCACTTTACAAAGAAGACAAGATAAGGCGCTAAAAAAGTATGTTTAACAATCAAATATTTTTATATTAAGAATTACCGTTTCCATTGCTTTTAGTTATGAAGGTGTAGACGCGGAGTTGCCTCGCTTGATTAAATCGTACGACGAGGAGCTGCGCGTGCTTCAGGGGAAGAACAAAAACCTGAAAAGGTCCTTCAGAGAAACCGTGGATCAGCTGAAAGTGAAAGACGAGGAATTGACCGCTCTCAGAAATCAATTGAAACACCTAACGACGCTTACGAAAGATAAGCACTTAGGGGAGAGGGAAAAACTTAAACGTGAACTGGAAGAGACGAAGGAAAAAGTGAAGGAACAGGAGAACAAAATAAGCTTGCTAAACAGGCGACTAATGTTAGAAAGTAAGAATGCTAAATATAAATTGAATAATGAAATATCCAAGCACAAACAATGCCAGAAAGAATTATCGCACGCCATAGCAGAATTAAATGGAAATGGACATTTATTACCTGAGGTGAGTAATTTTTTTTAGTATAGACAATTCTAGGGTGTATTCTTTACCCCTAACAACTTTTAAGAATTTCTGAAAAACTTACGTTTAAAAAGGAATCCATCAGACATTTATTATTCCCTCCCTTCCAAAATAAATGTCCAATTTACATATTTTATTTGTTTTCCAATTTTTTGCAAGTATTTTCATTCTAGTTTTTTTTAGGCAGCCTCTTTAATTTCAATAGGTTTTGTTACTAAAAAAAAAAAGGTCTTCGTGAAGTTTTTGGAATTCCATTTTGTAGGTTCTTGAGGAACAAATGGCCATAATCCTATTTTCCGATTAAAATTGGTTTTTCGGTGGGAGTCACATCTTGGACATGCCATAGCATCTAAAAGCATAACATTATGAATGAATTTCTTGCTTTTACTAGAACGTATTGGAACATTTTCTTAACATTTTGATTTTCATATCTTTTCAAGTAGGGTTTTAACACATTTGAAACTCTTTTTACGCAACCTTCTCTCAAAACTCGAAAAATAGTTCCGAATGACTCCCTAACGGAATTAGAAAGACTTGGAGGAGAGGTAAAAGATAAAAATATTTTCAATAAGTTGGCCGTTCCGGTTATACCGGAAGTTGACGACAGCTTTGTTAATTTAGATGGAATGACCCCAGTTTTAATTTTTTTTCTTAATCTACATTCAACTTTCGTAATAGGTTTGCCAGACCTAAACTTAATCGTTTTCGAGATATTAATTTTTTTCACAAAAATTACGCAACTGATAATGTTCATACTTCATTAACCATCAGTAGAGACATTGAAATTTTCAGAAATATACACGGCGGGACATTCTTACATACATTCTTTTCAAAATTGAATTTTGAAATAAGAAAACTTTAAATAACAAAAAGTGTTTTTTTTTAATGGCGCCTACCAAATATTTTTATCTTATGGAATATAGACTTAAAATCGTCGTTAAACGGTATTAGGTTTCCCTATATTTCAAATGTATCCTTTTCCGATTATTTAAGGTTTTTCGAGCTCTTGCAGCAAAAGAAATCCTTTGACAATACATTCATTTGTTGTAAATTGGGTTGCCTACCAATTTTGATGTTTGCATAACTTAGGTTGGTTGTTCTAAAACTAAAAAATAATAAAACTAATAATTACTCCAATGTTGATATTTTGAATTTATTTATTATTCATGGTCAATGCCAACAAAAGTAGAACGTGCAGGCTGTTTAACGAAAAATATCCGAATTTGCTGCCTAACAGAACAAAATTCAGAAGGTTACAATCCAATTTTATAAGTCATGGGAAAGCAACTGGAGCATATGCAAAATATGCTCCAGTTGCTTTCCCGCAGCAACATTTTGAAAAATTGAATTTTCATAGTTAAACTTATGCAATAATGTTCATACTTCATTAACCGAGACATAAATTACTAAATTACTAATTATGATAAATTACTAAAGAAAATTGACTTGTCACCGTTGTCAAGAACTAAACATGTGAAATATCTTGATAACTCGATTTCCAAATGATACCTGCATTAATTTTTCACTCTAAATATGAAATCAACCAACCTAAGTTACATAAACGTCAAAATTGATAACTAGAGTCCGGATTTCTAGGCCTTAAGCTTATTATAAATATTATAAGCAGATATATTTTATATTAAAATATGTACGAATTTTGTAAAAATAAGTCATTTGGCACTAATATTTATGTGCTTTTTTTGTAATTTTTGTCCTTGGCTTAATATTTTGTGCTTATTTGCATCTTTTTTTATGTTTTTTTAGAAAAAGGTGTTTTGAAAAAAATAATGCCAAAGCAGAGAATAAAATGGCAGATTATTTTTCCGTGCCTGTATAAAGACGCCACGTTGCAAGTTATTTAAAGATTAGATCCTTGTTACATTATTGTTGTTCCTAATTTTAGATTGAATGCGACAAAAAATAATTAACCAAAATATCCAAAATACAATTAAACAACATTGCAAACAATTTTGCATTTTGCAAAAGTTGACAGATAACTAATTGTAAGCAACAAACAATTGCAGAATCCTTACATTCATGTTCTGACTAAAACGAACCACAACAATTTAATTTAGATTTATGCAAACAAATTACAAAATGATGGTCTTAAAACATAGTTTGCTCTGTATACAGG
>JAWQRJ010004807.1:0-10747 GCA_033557515.1 Diorygopyx duplodentatus
CTTACAAGTCGACTGGTTCCTGAGTTATAAATTGTCAAATTTCCGTTTAATCTTACTTTAAAAGATTCAATTATGATCAACAAAAAACATCCCGGTTTATGCAATTCTTGAAAATTTTAGTCATAAGTATTGAACGTTATAAACAAAGCCACGTTGTTCCGTATAAAAAATATAAATCTAACAAAACGGGATTGATTTTAGAAATAAAGAATTCAGATGGAAAATTTGCACTTTTTTAGTGTTATTTTAAAAAATGCATTTCGCAGGAAATAATTAACGGAATTCACTGAAAATTTCACAGATTATAAAGAAACGCACACATTTTCATATAAAAAATTTAGTTTGCCTACAACTCGATTGGTTCCCAAGTTAAAAAATTGTCAAATTTCCGTTTAATTTTACTTTAAAAGATTCAATTGTGATCAACAAAAAAATCTGTACAATTAAAAACGGTTTATACAATTCTTGAAAATTTTAGTTATGAGTATTAAATGTTATAAACAAAGCTACGTTGTTCCGTATAAAAAATATAAATCTAACAGAACGGGACTGGTTTTAAAAATAATGAATTCAGATAGAAAATTTGTACTTTTTCCCAGTGTTATTTTAAAAAATTCATATCGCAGCAATGTACCAACAATGTGCCGATGTGATGTTCGGTAACTCCATCAAACCTGTCCTTGAGCAATCTTTCTTCCACCAAAATTCAATTTCTTAAAATCTTACGAGAAAAATGGTAATGAGTTTAGCATGTACTTTTTTTATATATTTCGTAAATAACGTTCCTAATGTCTGCAGATGTATTTCCGTCAAAATCGGTTTTTGGTTTCTGTCGGATTGTTTTTTTTTTGGACCAGATATTCTATTTTCTTTCCTCGCACTTTATGTCAGTTATTCATCTTATTTGTACGAAAATTGCATGCAGTGTGAATTTTTCAATGCCCAAACATTTTTTCTGTTAAAAAAGTTAAAAGTAAACAAAAAAAATTCGCTCCTGCGGATCGTCTTCAGAATTATTCTTCGTTTCGAATGGCTTAATCTGCAGATTTGTGATGTCAGAATTTTTGTAGAGTACAGCTTCGGAAGAAATTTTACTTACAGAATATCCTGTTTTTAGATGCTTAAGCTCCACTTGTCAAATGATGTTCTTTTCTGCCACCTACGGCCAGAAAGTGATGGATTTTGCCGAAATAATTGTGAAAAATCCATTGATTATACGGTTGAAACGCGAAGAAGAAAGTTTGGATAACATCAAACAATATTACGTCAAGTGTGCAAATCAAGATGAGAAATACACTGCTGTTACTAATATTTATGGTACCGTTGGTGTAGGACAAGCTATCATATTCTGCCATGTAAACACACAGGGCAATTTATTTAGTATGTGTTCTACTGTGTTTATCTGTTCTAGACGAGACGCACTGCTAATTGGTTAGCTGAAAAAATGACAAAAGACGGTCATGCGGTTGCGGTGCTAACCGGAGAGCTAAGCGTAGACCAGAGGATAAACGTGTTGGATCGATTCAGAAACGGCACAGAGAAGGTTTTAATTACGACTAATGTACTATCTAGGGGAATAGACGTCGAACAAGTCACTATTGTTGTAAACTTTGATTTGCCCATCGATGTAGACGGTAAACCGGATTGCGAGACTTACTTGCACAGGATTGGGCGTACCGGCAGGTTTGGTAAGCACGGTATAGCCATCAACTTGGTTGATTCATCTCAAACGATGTCTATATGCCAAGCGATCGAAAAGCACTTTAATCGAAAAATACGGTACTTGAACGCCGAAGATTCCGATGAGATTGAAAAGATCGGCGCGTGAATCGTTACACACGAATAAAAGAAAATGTGTTTTTTATAATTCATTTAATTTTATATCGTTTTCCTCGAGAACACGTTCTTTCATAAATCTGTGAATTACTGGTGAATACAGATTTTTGTCAAATTGCTTGGTTTTATTTCCACCTGTTAATAGACTAACAATAGTTCCTATAGTGATAGCCGTTAGACACCCTAATGCTGTATAATACATATAGGATAACCTATAAAGAAAAAACGTTGGTTCCATTTTAGGTTGTGAATCTGGATGGAGTGTTAAACTTAAGTATTCCATAACCCAATTTGGATTGCAGCCTTCAACCGATACAGACTTCTGAGGAAATTGTATTAAGTTCTTGGCCATCTGCAACTGAGTTCCTATCGATATCCAAGCTATTAAAGCTCCACTGATCATTCCCCCTGTCAATGCACCCTGAAAATTAGTTACAGAATTAGTTATTAAATTAAAATATAACATTTTACTTTTTCTTACCCAATGATTCACGAAGGGAAAAAACATTCCCAACGTAAATATTCCTAATAACGGTCCAGCAGTAATAGCCGCCAAACTACCTGACGCTTGAATTAGAGCTCCCATTTTTTCTACAACAAATACAAGTGCGACGCAAATCGTTCCGATGATTACAACTATAATTTTCATGAGCAAACTGGCGTGTGCCTCTGATAACGGTTTCTTAACGTTCGGTTTGATCAAGTCCTCAAATATCACGCCAGTCATTGAATTTAAACCAGTCGACATGGAACTGCAAATTAGAAAACTGAATGGTTTTGACCCAATTTGAACCTTTCCGTTTAATTATGTACAGAATTATGATAACACTAATTTCTATTAGGCTTGCGACATGAATTAGCCAGTCTGCATTGGTTGGGTGAAATTAAAAAAATCGATTTCATGAAGAGTCAGTGATATGAGTACAATATTGTGATATTTCGTATACTTGATGTATCGCAAGAACGAAAAGCAAGGCTCCATTAAACATTGTCTTTTCCATATTCTTGGCATATCCTTTCTTCAGAAAGAAATTATCAATAGTAGAAATTGAAATAATTAATAGTACTTAGGAAAAATTAGTTTGTGCCAAAATAAACAGCATACTTACAATATCAAGCGTCGTCAATGACACAAATATAAAATGATAAATATTCAGGTACTTAACATACAGGAACACGTTAATAATAAAATTAATAATTATAGAAATTAAAACAGTAGTTAACAAAGAGGTAAATAGAAATTGAGACGAACAAAAACAATTTTTCCATGATCCCCACATTTATAATTACCTTAATGCAGCGCTGAAAACTCCACTGACAAATAAACCAGGTAATCCCGGCATGGATCCCGCAATCTGCATAACAAAATATGGAAGCAACTGGTCAGATTTCGTAATGGCCCCCCGAGTTATGGGGTCACATTTTTGGTAAGTAGTGTATATTAACAATCCCATAAAACAACACATCGACACCAAGGCCATAATTCCAACAACCAATATTCCAACGGTTCTAAAAGTAAAAATTGCGCCTGTAACGTTTCGAAAAATAGCTCAAAGATTGAAGTTAAAAAAAAATCGTACATGTTAGCTTTAACTAAAGAAGGCATTGCTAGGCATCTCTGTACCATCGCTTGGTTAATAGAACATGATGCTAACCAGGCAAAGTAGTTTCCTATGGAAACGGTCCAGAATGTGTGGCGTATAGTGGGGTCCCAATCAAAACTGCATCAATACTTATCTAAATTCAAAGTTTTCGTACATTTTAATAGTGTTTATACTTGAAGAAATCGATCCGGTCCCCTTCCACGTTCGCTGCCCAAACCTTCTTGAGGCCTCCTGCATTGACCGTCCCCATTACAGCTACGCATATCAGAGCTCCAAACATCACTAGCGTTTGCACAGTGTCTGTCCATACGACGGCTTTTAAACCACCCTATAAAAAATAACTTTGTCATGGCATTTTAGTAAGGTAAGTGTACCAGTGTTTAACACCAGTATGAAAAAGATAATTTTCTTCAGTAATTAATAGTACTGAAAGATGGTGAAAGTGTAATTTCCTGTTTTTATAAGCCACACAAAACTCTTTTTAGAATCTCCTCTAGCATTTAAACAAAAATACTTGAGAGCATTTACTCACAAACGGTCAAGTACACCTGTAATTGACACTTGAAAATGAAAATGTATTTGTCTTTGATATTACAAGTACCAGTCTTTGACATTTTTTAACGGTCTGCTGAAATACAGCAGTATACTTACTCAAGGAAAGAAGTAACACTTGCAAACTCAGCTTACCAATAAAATAGTAAACAAAATAATTTAATATGGTAGACAAAATAAATCAGTATCAGTTCCTATACACAAATAATAAGTTAACTTGCAGCGTTTTATTGTTTTTGTACCAATTAATGCTTGAAATTTGTAATAGTCAGAGTAAACCAGAAGTGAGAATAGCCAGAGAAATAACTTAAGGTGAACTGCTTAAAGAACCGGCTGATACATTGGTCAATTCTTGATCACTTTTTATTAAGACATTTTAAAAATTACGTACAAATTATTTTGTAAAAATAAGTATGATAAAACAAACATTTTAGACCAAAGATAAAATGCATTATAAATAAATTCAAACTCAAGTTCTTTTGATTGGTCACATAATTAAACTTTTTCATAAATATCAACTGGTTTATTAACTTCATATTTCTGTCTAGCTCCAGTCGACACAACCTTAGGAGATGGCATTTTCCCAACAGTAGCTTACCTTAAGATTTCTGCTTTAAAAACCAATGAAAAACACATACACAATCAACAACTTTCTTCAGTTGATGTTTGACGTTTGCTTTCGAAAACATGGAGAAAAACAAACCAGCTGTTTAACAGGGCTACCAAACATTTCAAACTAAAATTTCCCTTCTTTTAAACAGAAGTTACTATGAAGTGTACTTTATTATTAAGAATAATGTGTTTACATGCCAATGACTGAGCCAGTGTCAAAGATTGGTACGTTTACCTTATGTACTTAATATAGTGTTATTGAAATTGTGAAAAAATTCTAATAACTTCAATTTCCACCACTACTTCTCGAAACTACGCATAGATGTCGCCACTACAAAACGTCAAGTGTTCAGAACGTCAGCAAACTTCAAAACAGTACTATTTCCCATGCACTTTCAAAATTTTCAGTTTGCGGTGATGTCGAAATGTACAGAAAAGCAACGATTCCGGAACCCGCAATGGAAATCGAGGGGCCACTGGATGCAGGTAACCCCGAAGACGTCGACGATCAGGCGTTAATGTTACTACTAGTTTTGTCCCTGATAATGTCTGTGTTCATACCGTCGGTGCTTGTAATTTCCCCGACACTGATAAACGAGGGCCCGCTGCTGGCCTCGTTGATGATCCTGGTAATCGTCGGGCCGGTGTTGGACGTGAATCCGTCCGACATTCGCTATTTCATCAGCGGCATTTTGTGCCAGATCAACAGCATCGTGAATTTGCAGAGCCCCAGCATTTGAGCTGTACGCGCGGTACGTTTACGTTTACTTACCAGCGTGGTGTAAAAGATGCACACGATGCAAACGACGGGCGTCACTAGGTGTAAGTTGATGCCGGTCACTGAAAACGACAAGGCTACGGTGACGAGACATGTACCCCCGTCGATTGCTTACCTTGGCTGAAAGCCAGCGCCGGCACGTATATCACTATCGGAATGTAAAGCAACATCTTCAACAAAAATAAAATTGATCCTAGCAATCTTACAGTTTGATTGAACCTTAAATTTAAGTACTGAAACGATAGAAATAATGTTTTGTATAGATAATTTTAACAAAATTCTATATGACAATAGCTTTATTGCAGTGATTCACAGCTAAAAATTTTGGTAAAACATTTTACATTTATTTGTATACTGTTATTTTCTTTTAATATTAAACCTTTGCCCACAGCGTAAAAAAGTCAAATATTGTAAATTGGTTCTTAAACTGTGATTTACTATACAGTGTTCAACATTGATACAGAGGTGGAAAGTTATGGCTAAGTAATACTGAAATTGGAAAAACGTCTGATGATTTAAATGACCAAACAGCATAAAGAACTTGATTTGAATTTTAGAACTATCTAGCTATGATTTTCTACCCCTATATCATCAGCCCCTGCATATAAAGAGTACTTACTTCGTAAGTGGAAGTTATTTGTAATTTATAAAATACTGGCAGATACGCTACGGCCATCGTAATCGATACCAAACCTTCCGATGTAATTATCATCCACAATTGTGTTCCATACGTGTATATTTCTGCTGGAATTCCCAACATGCTAATACCCGAAATGTAACTAGAAACGTATAATAATGTAAATTTTTTATTGCATCACAAATATTTTAAAATTGCATCTGATCCTAAAATAACAATTTGTTTAGTTGGCCTTGTTGTATTATGACAAATGCAAATTGTCAATTTATATTTATTTCTCGTTCCCCAAAAAGATGTGTACTCAAACTGATTGTCTTGCCATAAGAATATAAAATACTCGACACGTAACTAATTTAAAACTTTGTTATTTCCAACAGTCATTCATAGTTTGACTCGACAAAAAAAAACATGTCAAAACGCGACTTCGAACGAAAGCAACGTGAGGAACAGGAGGCGACGGCTTACGCGTTTCAAGAGTTCATTCAAACGTTCCAAGACAACTCGGCACCGCCCAATAAATTGTTCGTTAAATCGGGTATTTTGTACGCGAAAGATAAAGACAACGAACAGGAAAAAGGTAAGATATACAACCCGAAACCGATTCTACGGCACCAGGGGAACCAGGAGACGATTAAGAAAGCCATCGAGTGCGCCACTCTGTTGCGGGAAAGTAGGGGGGAACGATCGAAATGCGGGAAACCGAAATCGAACTTGGAGTTGCTGAAAGAGGAGCTGCGGCAGAGGCATTTGGAGAGAGACGAAAGATTGAAGATTAGAAGCGAAGTAAATTGTCCGCCGGGCACGAATTGTTTCGAATCCGACGATGCGAGTACGACAAATCTTTTCGTTGCCAACATAAACGCTAACATGACCGAGCAAGATTTAATGAAGATTTTCGGAGTGCACGGGCCCTTAGCTAGTGTTAAAATTATGTGGCCTAGGAACGACGAGCGCGGCCGATCTAACGTTGGTTTCGTCGCGTATATGAGCAGAAAAGATGGAGAGAGAGCGTTGGAGTGTTTGAAGAATAGGGATGATATGCGTATCGGCTGGGCTAAACCGGTGGAATTGCCTCAACATCCGGTATATATACCGCCGGAATTATTAAAATTGCTTTTACCACCTCCTCGCAGCGGTTTGCCTTTCAATGCTCAAGTGAAGAACCCTGATTTACTAAAAAATAAAGAAATTAGCGACGATAGTTTGAAAAACGCTTATATTACCGTTACAATTCCTTTAGACAAAAAGGTATTGATAACCATTCACCGCATGGTCGAATTTGTCGTTAAGGAAGGTCCGCTATTTGAAGCGATGATTATGAATAAGGAAATTAATAACACAATGTATCAATTTCTGTTTGATAACAAATCGCAAAATCACATTTACTACAGGTGGAAGTTGTATTCTGTTTTAAACGGAGAAAGCGTTTACGAATGGTCCACTAAAGAGTTTCGTATGTTTAAAAACGGAAGCATATGGATACCACCGCTTATTCCCAATTATAGTCTCGGAATGCCCGAAACGTTGATTAAAAATGAGAAAGACGACAAGAAAACGTTGTCTCAGGCACAGAGAAACAGATTAATCAATTACGTTCAAAACCTGAGTGCGAACAGACTAAAAATAGGAGAAGCCATGATTTTTTGCATAAACCATGAAGCTGCGGCCAAGGATATCACTTTATTAATAACTGAATCATTCGACAACACGTTGACAAGTCCACTAAAGAAAATTGCAAGGCTCTATTTGATTTCTGATATCTTATACAACACTTATATCAAGAGAGGAAGTAATGCTGGTAACAAGATTTCGTATATTACGGAATTCGAATCAACTTTGACCAGAATTTTTGAAAACCTGCAGGCATCTCTAGAGAATTTGAAATCAGAACAGGACAAGGAGGCTTTAAGATTTAGGTAATGTACGCTTATGTAAAATATCGAACAAATATCATCAGTGTATTCTTCTGAAGAAATAATGAGAGTAGAATATAAATTTAACAAAACAAAACGTAAAAACCACATATATTGATGATGTTTGGTCAAAATTATCGGTAAAACAAAACGCGAACTTTACATTTCGCTAACGAAAAATATACACAAGCCATTATTGTAATCGTTATTAGGATCTTGAAGGTGATACGTTCGTGGGACATATGGAAGGTGTTCACGTACGAATTACTTAAGCGTTTCGAAAAACTCTTTGTCAAACAGTCAGAAAACGAGACCAACGAAGACTCGGACAACGACGAACCCCTCGACGGTCAGAGTCTAATTAAAAGGTCCCTGCAAAATGACAGTACGGCCGCGAACGCGGACGTCACCATTCTGCCTACGGCGCTGACCCGTCGGAACGTCCAGCCGAATCTGTCCGATTTCATTCCGTCGAAGTGGGAGAGCGTAAACCCGCAGGACATCGAAGCCCAGGCGATGTCGACGAAGCAGATCTACAACATGGAACTGGAGAGGCAGATGAACGACCTGAAGAGTCAACTGAAGCAGATTTCGGAGGAGCAACGCGGACACCTGAGAAAAATCGAGGTTATGGTGATGCAGTATCAGGACGAGTTGGAGTCCGGTAAGAGGAAGAGACGCAGGGGGAAGAGCATCGAGGACGAGGTGAGTCTCTACCGTCAGCTGTTGTTAGAGAAGTGTAGAAACGAAGAGTACAAAGTTCGGAAAACCAGTCCTATTAGTTCGGACAGTTTTTCTTCTGACGAAGACAAAAGGGATCATAAAAAAAAGAGATATAAGAAGGATCGGCGGGAGAGATACAAAAGACATAAAAAGTAAAGAAAACTATAGTGTTGGTTTAATTTTTTTCCTTTTAGTTTGTGCGTTTTGTTTACTATATAAGTTTGTTTATTATATCATTTTAATAACAACATTTTGCATGTTACTAGATAATTATCAAAAAGAGAATAAAAATACATAAAGGAGCAATATGTTTTAGATTACATTTTCTAGAAAGAACAAAAATCGTAACAGCTCCAAAGAGATTTTCACTTACCTTGCTATTAAACTCATAGAAATTGGAAAAATACCCATAGTTTTTCCTCCCATTAAATATTCCGAAGTAGTGTTTTGCTTAACTTTAGCAAAAAATGCAAAATAAACACCGATGAGAGCGGATACAATTAACATCAGACCGAATACTACATAGTCAAAAACGTCAAAGTAACGATCTATGTTTTGCTCCACAAAATCCATAGTCGATCTCACGTTCTAAAATTGCTTGCACTCGTCGGAGAGTACAACTCGAGTGCCACGAGAAACTAGGGCTCTAGTAGAATGCAAAATGAACAATTACCTTCGAGAATAGCGTCTTGCTGAATTAGTACCAATTGGAAAATTAGGCTCTCGTGTGGACACTTATACCTAGACTGGTCGTAAGAGCAAATTTAAAATGAAGATGATTTAAAAATAAAGGATCACTTAACGGCAACTAAATTGCTGGTTTTAAAAACGCACATATCCTGTTCTGTGACGTGGTTTATTTAATCTGTGCTGCGGTAAGTAAATAAAAATTGCAGCATGTGTAGGTAGCAACGAGTTCTTCCTCAATGCTGCTCGAAGTACTATATTTAACTATTTTCAAGATTATAACAAAATTACAAAATATAATTGGAACACCAAAAGCCAAAAAAATGTGTATTTTGAAACAAAAATCATTTTGCAATTCAACAATATCTTAATATTGTCCGCTAGGTAAAACTAGTGATGTGGGACGGGTAAATACCCGCTGGGTAGGGTATCTAAAAACGGGTATTTACGCAGGTATTTACCCCTGCTTCGGGTTGGTAGTCGAGATGCAGGAGAACCACAAAGAGCTGGTGATCGGGGGAACGCTGCGGTCGAGGGTTTCGAATTGTCTGCAGGTGCTCCAGAGGATGTTGAAGCAAGACGAACCCATTGTTTCTAGCATACGGTGGTCACTGAGAAGAAGAGCAGATTCAGAAGTAGCAACATTTTTGATGCGGCGATCTTTATCTCTGCTTCCGTCTTCATTTTTCTTCTTCCATTTCTTTCATTCTTTTCTGCCCTCTACTCTTGTTTTCCTACTTCTTTCTTTCGTTTCACATCTTTCTTCTGATTTGTTAGCAATCTGACTTCAACCTTCCTTCTACTTTGCTCTACCTTTCTTCATTCTCCATTTTCCATTTTACTTTTCTGCGTCCTTTCTTTCGTATTCCCACTTTTTTCTTTATTTCTTCTCTATCTCTGCTTCCGTCTTCGCGTTTCTTCTTCCTTTTTCAAAGAATTTGGTTCGACAGTCTTTTCGCTCCTTCCCTCATGATTTAATACACTATTTCTTCCCCCCTCTTTTGGATTCTTACCTCTGTGCCCTCTATCTTTGTTCATCTGAGTATTGCACATTTGTCCGCCCTTCTTCTTTCTTGCTTCTTCCTTATTCCGTTTTCCTTATTTCTTTATTCTCCTTTCAGCAATATATTCATCGATTTTTCCACTTTGTTTTAGTTTCACACTTTATGCTACCATTGCCTATATTTCTTATAGCTAAATTTTGATGCGTTGTTGGCTTCGTTTGCTCCGTTTCTCTTCCCACCCCTTGCTGTTCTTCCCTATTTCTCCCACATTCCTTCTTTCCTTTGTTTATTTTTTCTCGAAACTTCTTCTACCTTCTTCCTTTTATCTTTCTTCGTCGAAACCTTGCTCGTTTTGTTAGTTCGCATTGTATTGGGTTAATACTGTTTGGATTGTATATTTC